>JAMYIC010000785.1:0-10303 GCA_024112705.1 Microcera coccophila
CTCTACAGGGTGATCTGGGTGGTGGAGACTACCAATCAAAGAAGAACAGAATTCTCCCTTGCGGCAAGGAGCGGAATTGGTGTGCAGCCCATCCACGTGATCTGACCTGTCTTCAATACCGCAAAGCCTGGTCTCACTCCCCGGCACATCTACCTTGTTCATTCCATCCTCCGCTTTGGTCCCTGTCTTGTCTTTCATGGATACTTCTCACGATACCCCAACGTCGCGTCCTCTGCAGGTCTGCGGGTTTTGTCATAAGCCATTTCTAAACGAATTGTCGTACAATCGGCATGTCCAATACTGCCGCCACGCCAAAAGTCGACCTCGGTCTCGCGTCAAGTCGTGTCGCTCCTGTACAAAGTCGAAAAGGAAATGCAGCGGCGAGCCTCGGTGTTCCCGTTGCACGCATAGAGGGCTTGGATGTGTCTACGATACGCCCAAGTCCACTTCTGACGCTGGTGTCGCTGCAGTAGCACATGCCGATAGACAAGTAGTTGATGGCGAGCAAGACTTGATGCTGGAGACCTCACTCGATATGGGTCATGCCTCGGACAGCCTTGACACGTCGTGGGCTAATGACGCGGGACACATCGATGCAATGCAAGATGACCTGGACTGGAACTGCCTTGATGCTTCCAAGTCCGACCTTTACTTGCTCGATCCCACGACTGACCTGCCGTCCTGTTCTCTTGGCCCCGGATCCATTCTCAGTGGTACCCTCGATTACAGCTCATTCCACCAAGATGATACATACGTCGATGGGCTCTTTGACCCTGATTACAATCATCAGGAGAACGATCTTCTTTCTGCCCAGCTATCTCAAACAGACCGCACCCTTGATAAATCCGTACAAGCAGTTGAGAGACACCGTACTGCTTTTTTGACACCCATACCGATGTCAGACCCCGTTTCGAAGCCTACCGCAAATTTCGTCATGCAGATGCTTTGTGCTTTCCCACAAATGATGCTTCGTCGAGAAACGTTTCCACCCTTCATACACGGGCATTGGTACCATCCCTCAAACGATCGAGAGTCTGGTTTGCCAAAGCCGCTAGCCAACTGCATGAGCCTCGCGCAAATTTTTGCTTCACACAATATCGAGACTAGGTCTTTTCTTTGGCAAAGAATCCGAGAGGAGCAAAGAAATGTATTCGAAAAGGTCTGTCTCACACCTCAACAGTTTGCTGTACAGCAACATTGGATCAATCATCCAGTGCTTGGATTGTGATTGATCATGTGCGCAGGCAAGTCGGCTTCAGTTTTCGAAAAGCGATCATCTAGCGGCTATACAAGCATTACTCATATATATACTTATGAGAGTTGTTGACAACTCCAAGCTGGAACTGGACTTGAACCTACAATTACTAGCCACATATCAGGTAGATGATCCATTTCGTCATGCGCCCATTGACCTCGGCTAAACGGGCGATCCAGAGCCTCTGCGACAGGTTCAAGGATCTATGCAATGAGCCTTTTTATCAGCACGAAAGACTTCGTCGAAGCTCCAACTGGCAAGCGTGGGCTTTTGCAGAATCTAGAAGAAGGTTTGCCGAAAGATTTCTTGAACGTTTTGGTCTCTGCTGACCACTCTCAATCTCTAGGACAGCTATAGTATGGCTTCTTATCACGCAAATGGTTCAAATAAAAATAGGTGTACCTTGTGATTCATTTGAGAGTTTTCGGGATGTACCTCTATCCTGTCCGGGACCGCTCTGGGAAGCAAGAACACTTTCGGGGTGGGAGGCGGAGTACGAGGTGTATAGGAACATGCCATCTATGGGCTTGGACAACTTTGGGGATCTTTACGATGCTTGCAAGCAAAATTCTTCGGATTCCAACAAGCTTAAGTTACAAGTTTGGAATGCGACAGTCGATAAACTTGGGCTCCTACTTAGCCTAGGAGCGGAGATTATGTAAAAAGAATAACGCTATTGATCTGTTCTCTTTTGCACAAAAGTCTCAATGAATCTACCTACAGAACCAAGTCATGGTTGACGGCTTGCAAGAATAAGATCAACAACCTCTGGAAGAGTCTCTTTGACGCTCGGATGCCTCGGCTTCCATTCGAGTAAGTCCTTCGCCCTCGAACTTCGTATCTTGAGGCTTGTGCCGCATCCATGGGACGCGCACGTCTTGTTGACGATTTCCTGATCAAGACGACTAGAGCATGAGTCAATTCGCTTGATGACATTTGTGGAAATGACATTCTTGTGTACTAGGACTTTGACGATCTCTTCCATGTACTCGTTGAACGAGAGTTCCTCTGCTGTCGCAAAGTAATATGCATGTGCCCCCCAAAGTCTCGCGTCAGAGGTATGACTGTGCGCGGCGTCGATGCAAAGCCTCGAATAGATGTCGGCAAGATCATCAACATGAATGTAAGGTAGGACGTTTTGCCCTTGAGATATCGTGAATCCTGCCGAGAGCTCTCTTGTTGTTGCTATGATATCTCGGATTGTAATCGGCACCTGTTGATTTGCCGATATGCTATGGCCATAGACAACAGCTGGAGAAATAAGAGCCACGTTGACGTGATTGGCAGCATTCCGAACGAGTTGATCGGCGGCTGCATGGGGCTGATCTGGTGGCATGGTCGTTATTCGTCTTATGTCTGCAACATCATCCCACGCTTTTTCTGATGGCTTGCCTCCGTGGACGTCTTCGCCGACTAGGAAAGCGCCCGAGGTCTGGATATAGAACCCCGATCTTGGATGAGAGCTCAACCCTCTCAAAATAGCATTTATAGCTTCATGGCTCTCATCCAGATAATCTGGGCAGGTATCTGATTCATGTAAGTGTTGGGGATTTCCAGACTGCACACGAAAGTATCACGACGCACTTATAACGATCCTGGCCTTACGCGACTCACACTCGATAAGGTCTATGTTTTTCAAACACCCAACAACCGCCCCAACGCCTCGAAAGGTTTGCCTGAGCTTTTCGGCCTTGAATTCATCACGTGCGAGGGCGGTTATGTTCGCATTAGGAAGTTTGGTTGAGAGAGCATTCAAGACCGCGTCTCCAATGTGGCCGGTGGCTCCGAGACTGCTTTTTCATTAGACACCAATCATGAGACGCGTCTGTATATACACATAAACAGCTGCATTGGGAGTTTATCGAGGCAGTACTTACAAAAATATCACTACCATGACGTCCTTGTTTTGATCAGGTGAATAATCAAGGCTGATGGCTGCTAAGTAATCTTGCGATCGATCGCAAAAGCTCAACAAGAATGGGATGGCCTGCAACGCACTAAACTACTATATTACCTTGTTTTACGAAAACGAATTGGTTACTCCGATTATCGGTCTTACCCACCAATTGTACCCGGGTGTATGGCTAGCAAGGAGAAGAGGCTCGGAGAATATAATCTGCTAAAATTGCCGCCTCCTTGACAAGCATGTCAAGACAGGCTCGAAACACGCCATACACCTTGCAAAGCTTTTTTGTGGCACCCACGGCTATCAGGTATCGAAAATGTGATTAGCGGACAAACGAGTACAAAGTTACAAATAACGCAACGGACCGAACTGGCTGGCCTGAACCAGGAACATTAGCAGCTCCTTGATCTAGTTAGTCAGAATCCAGCAGTCAGAAAAGGTTAGCATGAGTACGCGTAAGAGAGCTCGGTCGGCCCCGACGTCGAGTTGGGGCATAAGAGGCAGCTGATTTACTTTCCTGCTGCTCAGGGGGTACTTAGGGTCCTTCGGTTACTACGCAGCCTTACAACTCGGCAGTGGATCTCATCCACATCCGAGCAGCAATGTCATGGGACAGTGACAGGCCATGGTGCATTAGTACGCTTAGTCGTCTTTTCACTAGACGACAAACAGTTCGCATCAGCATCAGACGATGAGACCGTCAAGATCTGGGATGTAGCGACGGGCAAGTGGCTGGAAAGCATTTGCGACCCCGACGTCTGTTCTTTTGCCGAGCTTGAGGCTTTTCCAGAGACAGGTTGTGTCCCTGCGTCTCCGAGCGAGGTCGACCAATCTGTGATGCCTGCCCACCCGTTAATTTCAGTCTCGAGAGCTGTGATTCCGTCCTTGAACGCTGTCTGAGCTGTCATGAGAGCTTCTACTTGGCCACTCAACCATAGTATTGGTAGATTGTAGATGAAGTCTTTTTTTCACTCGATGTCGTCTCATTCAAGGAGTAACTCGATGAAGCGGATAATATCCTCGATGCCCGTCTCGAGGGCGTGAAACGCCCACTCGACTGCACCGACGACGGCGTCAACCGTGTCGAGGACAGCGTGGTAGGCTTGGTCCGCAATGGTAACTACAAAATGCCATGCATCGCCAACGGCAGCCTTGACGATGGAGACGGGCGTGCTTGATGTCGTCCGCGACTTGATCAGCGACACTCTCAGCGTCGTGGACGACTGACTCGAGGCAACGGCCAATATCGCCCACGGTTGATACTATCGTGCACAGGCTCGGCGATGGTCAGGATGCCGGTATGATCAGTCTTGACGGTGACGGGTACTTGGCTGAGGACATAGTACTTTCCATTGATGAAGGCGGTGGTATGAGAAGGTGCCGTCATCATCACATCCACGCCATGGGCCGGCAGGTCCAGGTCGTCAGTAACTTGAAAAGTAGTAGTGTACGAATTGAATGACAACGACTGGATTGTTGGCGGGGCCGGGAGCTTGATCTCGTCCGCGTCCGATATCTGAGCCTTGGTGGTGGCCTGCATCAGTCTCTGCAGCTTGGTGCCCCCGGACGCAAAGGTGGTGTTGCTGTTGCTGGTATGTTTGACGTAGGAAGACAACAGGTTTACGTTAGTTAAGACAGGAGGAGGCGCACTCCAGGCTTTAGCAACATTGAGCTGGCTGTCAGGGCAAGTAATGTAGAAGACTATGTCGCCGCCGTTTTTACTCTAGATCGTCGTCATGCTATTGTGTATTGTGGCCGATAGCTTCTGAGTGCCCGTAAAACCCTTGTTGTCGATCAAGGCTGTGGCTACGGCACCCTCGAACTGCTCACGTGCAGACAGGCGATACAAAACTGAGCCGCTGATAGCGTATAAGTCGGTAGAATGGTCAGGGTTGGTGGTGGTAAGCAATTGCGGACGCTTGGGCACCGCTAGGCAAGCTAAACCGGGTCAGCGGAGGCGGACCACCAAATGGGTCGTAAAAGGGAGGTGAAAATAAGTTGGGCAGAGTCACCAGAAGTGCCTGAGATGTAGATTCCGACGGTGAGGCCCATTTCTGGTTTGCCTATGCAACTCTAATAGCTACTAGCTTGAACGTCGACTGGCACATCATGATAATTTCAGAATGTACCCGAGGCCTTGGTAGGGTCGACGTAATATCGAGCCATGTCTTTGACTGTGGTGTCTGACGATCGATCGATGTCCAGGACGACGAATTGCTGGTTGCCATCTGTCTCCGCAAACATGGTGCCGACGATGGATAGTATCGATTGGATTTCGGAGGTATCGTCTGCGGCATCGAAGGGAACTGACGTCCACGTAGGGCCGTTTTCGACGCTCCACGCATCCCCCGAGTTAGGGTTCTGCAGAGAGGTTTTCCAGAGAGATGAAGAGATTACCAGCACCCTATGAAGTCACTGCCATAGTCATACTAATCGTCTTGGTGATGGGATGCTGACTCGCATCAGAAATACGTGGCACAGCACTCGAGTCGTTGGGGAAATTCTGCTTGAGAACCGGAGTTGAGAGATCTGCCCTTTCCCAGCCGGTGTTGCTCGTTCCGCTCTTCTCCACGGCTATGTTCAGGACGTTGCTCTTGTCCATTGCAGAGACTAACGAATGTCCGTCATCGGTTTGAAGCGCCTCGAACTTGCCTGTAAACTCCGGAACCTGTCCCTGAACATAATTTTGAATCGTGTGGCTGGTATGGCTTAACGTCATGGGAGCCGGAGTTGCTATTAGCTGTAGACTAGGGCGAGCAAGCATCGTGGGCTGTACCTCGAAGTCCTCCGTGAGGTCTATGGTCTGGAATTACATCAGTGTTAATGTACTTTGCAAGACCATGTCCTGGTGTACATACCCGCCTCTTTGCCGTAGGTGAAATAGCCTAGGTTATGTCAAGATCCAAGCTTTTTGTGAACTTTGCCGTTGAATACATACCTCTTGCTCATCTGGTGGTGGTTGTGTGGGCTGGAATTATGTAAGTATTAAGGCGTTGTGACACACTGCGCTTTATATACATACCTGTCGCGGTGGCGGTGGGATAGCCTGATTCGCATCTACGTAAGTAATCTTGCATACTAAATCATGGTATTTGAAGAAGTTGCAGTGGAGCAAGCGGTTATCCTCGAGCCCGGAACACAAAACTTCGGAGCCCGGCGACTTGGTTAAGGTCGGAGGCGGGCAGACGCTACTCAAGCATTTTGAGGAATCTATCATGAACATGTGATGGGAAACCGTCTGCGTGAATATCGCCTTGCTCGATCTTGAAACGAATATATTTCACCCTCTCCCGAGATTCCACGCGTCTCAGAGAGTTGATGTCTCTTTCGACGGAGCGTCGTTCGTGCTGATTTTCCATTTGCAGGGCACCATCTTGGTCAACTGAAATACAGTATCGAGCAGTCTGCTTCAGGCCGCGCCCTCGAATGCGCACAGAAATTACAGTCCTCTTGTCCCGGTCCTCATATCGGGGTCGTCTTGGGGGTGTATGATGTTGTATGAGAGTGATCTTGAACCCAAACTTGGAGCAACAGACATTCAACGGGCATTTGGCGCCTGGTCTTGGGGCGTACTGCCCGTGTTCTGGTCGTGCATCGCAGTTGCAGGTGCAGTTCTTACCACAGTAACCCAGTCCGAATAGTATGCGTAGGGTAGGATGAGCCGCACAGCTACTATGTTCCTCAACTAGATGCGAATAGCTAACGACGCGTCTCAGTCCACCTGGCGGCGAGCATGTACTTCCTGCAAGTACGATAACTCCTGCGAACTTGACTGTGTTTACAGCCCCGGAGTCAGTCTTGCCTCTCTTTATATTCGAGGCGTCCTCTCACATATGATTAATAGGACACCAGCAGCCCACGGTATCCAGCGCCGTGAGCAATTGCGGCAAATACTACATAGCTGGGTCCCGCGATACGTGTCAAGTGGTTACTATTGCTGATGGCATGACCTTCTCGGACCTCCATGCCCTCAACCCGTCTATCAGCGGGAACGTCTTGGAAGGTTTTAGCTATTGCGTACCTTTGATGAACGGTACATCCGTGACGACGACACAGGCTCAACCTGCGACAACCGCAGTACCGGCTCCGACGTCGACTATTCTGGGGACGACATCAAAGTGTTATAGGTGGTATGTGGTGAATTCGGGAGATTTCGCTGCAATATCTGCACTGCCAACGGTATCAAATTAGACCAATTTTTTGGCGCTGAATAGGGGACTAAATAACAATCGTGAAAACCTATGAATTTTAACACAGCTCACAGTCTCAATGGGGTTGCCAGCAGATTAGAGACCGATCAACACAAGTTAGAACTTGACAATATGTCAGGAGGGAATGCCCTGCTGTACCAAGGCTCGTCTGAGGTTAAATGATTCCTGCTGGTGAGGTATGGAGCTACACGTTGCGTGGAAGCTATTTGCCGACGAGCGTGGCGACAATTAAGCCGAAAGACGACTTTTAAGGACACGATTTGTGATATCCCGGTTCCTTCACAGAGTTGCCCGCCCCTGAGCCTAACCATCCATGCCGCGGGGTATCGTCGACGGGACGATAACTCATAGCTTGGCACTAGATGAGCGCCGAGGCGTTATTTGAGCTGGTTTCGAAATTATATTTAGAACAGCTCTATTAGAAAGACATAAAGAGATATATTCCCTTTTTGCTGCAGCTGTTCCATTTCCAACGTTTACCTCATTAGAATAGTTCTTGTTTCAAAGTGTAAGCTGTTAAATTTTGATTTAAAACTTTTAAAAGCTCTAATTCTATCGCATTACACTGTCATCGGTTACTCTCCAAGTTGATTTGCGCTTTAATACAAAAGGGGGTCCAAACCCAAAAAGCTAAACACCGATATCAACCAGGCCGAAAGCCGTTGTTTATAAGTAAATTCCGGGTCTGAAGCCCTTCTCCTAGTTTAACAACGTTACTCTGGGACATCTGATGTAGGGACGGACCGACGACGCCAGCGGTTCCATCCATCCCCATAAGGCATGCAGCTAAACCAGCAACATGGGCACAAGCCATAGAGGTGCCCGATAGGACCTTGTAACCAGACCCGGGCCATGTACTCATAATGTTGCTGCCGGGAGCAAGAAGTTTGATGGAAGTCCCATAGTTAGAATATGGGGCAAACGTATCGTCAGGTCGAGTGGCTGCTACAGCCCAGGCCAAGGGCGCGGAAGCTGGGGAAAATGAATGAGCATCAGTCGCGCGGTTTCCAGCAGAAACGGCCACCAAGTAGCCCGCATCGCTAAGTTGCTGAATAGCGTCATCGACTGGGCTTGACTTGAGCCCTCCAGCAGATATGCTGACAACAACACCCTTGGGGCAACATCGGGTTGGGGCGTCATCGAGGACAAAGTCCACAGCTGCAATCATATCAGACCTTGAAGAATCAGCGTAGTACAAAGTCTTTGGGAGAACCGTATCGCTTACATTAAACCTGTGCCGATCTCATTGAGTATCTTTATACCCAGGAGAGTAGTATTTTTAGCGACGCCGAATATTGAAGAACCAATAATCCCCGCAACGTGGGTACCATGGCCATAGGCATCAAAATCACCTTGATCCACGAAGTTCTTGACGAGTTTTGCCCGACCGTGAAAGTCCTACTTCTCGGTTAGAAACATATACTGGGAGAATCACTACAATACTCACTCACATGGTGGGTAACATCAATTCCTGAGTCAATAACATAGACGCAAGCTCCGGCGCCGGCAGTCTCATCATAGGTATAGTTGGTATAGCCAGGTGCTCGGTGCGAGATTCTAGCCAGGTTCCAAGGGGCAGATGGCTGCGTGAGCCATCGCTTAACCATTCTGTTAGGCGCGGTCCCGAGTCCCTCGGGAAAGCATGCTCCATCAGTGGACGTCTCTTTGTCAGGTGTCTTTTCCTCAGGCGTCTCTTCGTCAGGCGTCTCTTCGTCAGGCGTCTCTTCCCCAGGTGCTTCATCTGGAGGTGCTCCCACTTCGGCTGTCTCTTCAAAATCCTCAAGATCCAGTTCCTCTTGAGCCTCTTCTTCAGGGGTTTCTTCGTCAGGCGCCTCTTCTCCAGGCGTCTCCACTGTAGTTACGTCGGCCCTGATCACGCTATCATTGATAATAACGTCTACCTAGTGCCTGGTTAATGTAGATTCTACTGAGCGTATGTGGGAAACGAACCTGTGGGTGCCCCTCGAGGACCCTGCGATCGTGATCCGTCAACTGTCCCGCAAAACCGTAGATGGCACGAGAATATTTGCGATCAGGGACGATGGTTATAGAGGACAGGACTTGATCTATAGAAGAGCCCCCCTCCCTCTTTAACTTGACGATATAACTCCCTTCGACCTCCCTATAGACGCCGTTGCTCGTCTGTCGAACATCTCGCGGCGGCGTCGTTGTCCTAGTCAAGGCAAGCGGTAAGAAGGTAAGAACGACTGCGGAATACATTTTAAGATACCAAGATACATGAATATCTGATAAGAAAAACCTCAAGGCTTGACACCGTGGGTTAAAAGTCGCTGCTAAAAGGGGCTCTAGGATGTGGGCAGGTATGTCTCTGTTTATTCATTCAAGAGATCAGAGTGCCCGGAGCGTAACTTGATATGCCAAGCGATCATGCCAGATAGGATGGCCCACCCTGAAACCCATCCCGGCAAGGAAGCGATGGGGCGTAACGGCAGTCCTCCACTGGACCTTTTGTCATTCCCCATTGCGAATGCTGGTGCAGCCCAGTTCTTACTACCAATTTCCTCTTGCTATTGGCCTCGCGCGTTTTGCTAACCTAAAGTTTTCGAATATCGGCCCGGTAGGTTAAAACTTTGCTACCCAATTTGCATTCTACGGTAAAATCGTTCATGCTTTGCGGGTAAAGCTACTCAATTAGGTTCTTCGCGCATCCAGGTTCCTAATGGGGAAAACCCCACCTACGGATTGCATTCGAAATGCCCAGGTCTTAGCTTCAAGGTTAAATATTCTACAGGGCCGAACTGGGTCTGATTTCGTGATCTCATGATCAAGTAGCGGGGCGATGAGTACTGACAAATATTCAGTGGTCATCGATGGAGGAGGCAAGCAAACGTAGCCGCGCTGCCTTGAATACAATATGCTTTGGTAAATGTCTCTGTAGATAGATTCGGGCCGATAGAGAAATAACATAAT
>JAMYIC010000786.1:0-14118 GCA_024112705.1 Microcera coccophila
AGGATATAAAGTAGACTATATTCTTTAGCTCTTAATACTTCCTATTAAATATTAGGAGATATAATAGCCCTAATACCTACTTACCGTAACTACCTAGCGCATCTAACTAAACACTACCTCTAAGAGACTCACATCTTAGTCGTCACAACTAACCCGCTTTCTGAGAGGTTTTTCAAGTGCTCGATCCGCGCTAAGCCTAAACAACTCTAATACAATGTCGTGACCTCTCATTTCCTTAAAACGAGGCTCCTGTTAACCATTTCGAGTGCGCGCCATGATAACTCCCTGTCAATCCACAGAGGCTACACGGTGTAATACCTATTATAAGTCGCAAAAGGAACTATCTAGGATCCAGTTTACTGTTGTCTACTGACTTGCCCGGAATACAGCTTGCAACTCCGCGCCTTTCTAACTCGTCGTTATATGCCCGAGCTTTAGCTATATCCTCCTCTGTAAACTTCTTGGGAATATTCTCCGCATCAGGGTAGAGCATATCCCTACGGGATATGTTACGGCCGTCGGCGGTGAGGAATCTCTCGGGCATCGGTAGACCATGGTAATATTCTCTGATCTGGGTTGGGTTGAGGCCAACTGCATCAAGAACATTCCGTTCGTTATCAAAAGTACGAAGCACACCGTCGTAGCCCAATGCACTTATGCCATTTCCGTCTGGATCCTTCTTCATCGATCTTTTTATGTCGCGCAGAGACATGTTATCGCCCATAAGTTGTCGGTCTGCGACGGCTTGGGGTATGGTCGGGTCCTGGAGTTGGTTAATTGCATACTAACAAATAGGAGAGTTTCGAGGAGCACTTGCTGGAAGTTTTTCCGCCATATTGCCAGCGAGTTGAAGCAAGTAATAACGGCGCGGGTTGAAGATTTCGAGGAAGAATTATGTTTTTCCAATGCGGGGGGGTACGTGAAGCGTTACGTTAGCTGCAGGTGAAGCATGTAGTAATGGTAGAAGTAGTTGGATTGAAGGTAGGCACCGGAGGTGCAGTGCGTAGATAAGGGACACCCACGTACGGACCAACTGAACTATCTGGAAGCCACAAGAAAGTCGTAGGGTGGAATGCGGACCAGGGTCATCACGTGCGGGCCCCATTGGCCCGTTCTAGCCGCCCCCGCCCGATTCAGCCTTAGCGCGCGCGTGCCGCTCCTGTTGGTCTGCGAGGTGTGAGGTGTTGCTGTCCGTTTGCACCTGAAGTGTGTTAGGTCTCTTGACGATTTTCATTCTGCGCTAACCACACTGCGCTCGCGCTGCAACAATCTTTTGGCAAGGTGATATGTCAGAAATGGGACCAGGACGGCGCTAAGACAGAGCTGCTAACGAGGAGTGGTGTCAGTCGGAACAATGTTCCCCCGGGCCAATGTGACCATCCCCTCTCGTAGACACAAGGAACACACAGAGACGAGAGGCATAGAGACCACACAAGGAACAGTAGAATAGCCTCATTAAATTGATATTATCTGATCTCCCACCTCCATTACTCATTTCGGACCGCCTGAACGTTGATCCGTCCGCGGGATCCAACAAGTGGTAGTCTACTACGTAGTATGTGGTAGTCTGTACTGAGGCAGGCCGCTCTCGCTCTCGCAATCGACAAGTCAACTTTTTCTTCTCAAGGCGAGCCACGGACCCAAAAGTTCCACTGTTGGTCCGTTGGTCCACGATCAAAAGTACCTGATGCCTATACGTTCAACGACCAACAACAACGATTCGGCATCGTCCCACCAAAGTGACTGTTGGACGACATCCATGAATCCCAGCATCGTTGCGCTGTTCCGTACGAGACGCAGCCACTCTGACCAACATACAGTTTCATTAATAGGGATTCAGCAGCTAACAACCCCAATTGAAGCCGGATTATCGCCGTGTATCGTGGAAGAATGCCGACGATGAGGTTCCCAGATGGGAAGGTCTGAAGCTGGATCACGAATTAATCAATACAAGAAGAGCAGCCTTCTCCCACCCGCTGAACGACAAGATGAGCCGAGCCTTTAAACCAATCCTCAATGCCCACACTTTCTTCGTTATCCTGCCAAACATCTTAGGGTTATATTATATCGCCCAACATGCAAGCCAACCTCTTCAAAATCCTCGCCATCGCTGCCGCGTTTTCGACGGTGCAGTCCGCCCCAGTAGAGACTGCTGAGGGCCAGGTCACCCAGGGGCAGGTCAACGGAACTCAGACCAATGAGACTCACGTCAACGAGGCTCATGTCAACGAGGCCGATGTCGATAATGTAGTACGTGCTCTGCTTCAGCGTTTCTTAGGGGTTAAATAATGCCTTCTATCGCTTCTCCCAAGACTATCGCTAAAAGGTCCGTCTTCTCAGGTCCCGCCGCAGATCTGCGTTAGGGAGGAAGCTCCTCATATCAGCACAAGAGGGAGGGAGGGAGATATTTTCGCGCGGTCTTGCAGGGAATATACCTGCTTCACAGACACTCAGTGTATCCAATGGGGATGCATTGAATGCAATCTTTACTTCACGCCGTGTGGCGATTCATACACGCGATGCTATTAGTGTATGACCGAAGGATTCATCACTATGGAGCAGGAGAAGCATAGACATGGGTACAGCATAATCTGCGGTATAACCTCGAAGCTATTAAACAATTTTGCCAGAGCTGGAAATTGTTGTTCGTGCACTGTTCCGATGTCATCTTGACTTTCGTGTGTTACATTAATGAAAATGGCCGACCTAGATGCCCCCGGCCGGGTAACATAAGCTCAGGGCATGTTATGCATTACCATCTTGGGACTACTTCTCGACTGTACTGTATAGCACCAACCTTGTCATTCAGGCCATAAACCAGGTCAATACCGAAGTGCAAACTGGGATTTTGGAACTCGACTGTCATGAAATGCTGGACAAGGTGATACTTCCTAAGCTTTGCATTATGAATTGAGGCGTTAGTTTTGAAGACTGGCTCTACAATCTGGACAGATTACGGAAATGGAATGAAACAGTACGAGCCTCTGATTCAATTGGAACGGAAATTTTCGTCAATGGAAGAGGACCACGCGCCAGGAAGGGAATACTGTTTCACCAGGGCAGATGATATCAAAGGATCACACACAGGGTTCAGATGGGACTAGTCGAGGAACGTTCCAGAGGTTCGGACGGACAATGCAGGGGATACAGGGAAATCCCACAAATACAGGAACATCTTCCAGCAGCAGTGCTACGGCTACCTAGAGTCAAACCGAACTTGTAGATCACATCAAGTGCGAGTATGCAGTGCGATACCTCATTAATTCGACCTGGGCCCCTTCGACTAAGTGGGAGAAAGTCACTGATGGAGCAAAGTATGTGTCTCATCTCCACCTTACCGCCGGCTGTCTGCTAACCAAATAGACTTGAAGTACTTTTTCTTCATCAAATTCGAAATCATTGACGCGGGCGCAAACATTGTTGGAGTAGTTAACGACAAATCTTTCGGCTCGATTAAACCATACGAGATCGATTTCTACGAGAAATTGGAGGCCTACATTAACGATAATATGTGCCCATCGATCCGAGAGGTCTCACGCTATTGGCGCGATTGGTTTGACAAGAATATGTTCTTTGCCATCGACTGGGAATTAAATTGGATGAATTTTATCACAAAGCCGACCGTCAAACTGGTTTGGTCATGCAACTTCGCTCAAGACCTAGAGGATGATGATGCCGGTATTCTGCAACTTGCAGGCAAGAATTCAAGCCAGCTACCAGCGAGCACAAGGTACTTCATCATCACCGTTAGCTCAGGTTCTGGCCCGGGCCGCTACCACTTCAGGGGCAGGAGGAGGAGAGACTGAGATTATTCCGCCCTTGTTCTCGGCAAAGGTCATCAAGCCCTCTGCCATAGAGCTCATCAGCCCGCCTGGGGAACCGGAAATCGAGGCTACCCAATCATCTACGGACAAGCAGCGTTGGGATATACGAGTCCCGCCGATGGCTGAAGAGGATCAAGCGCCGGAGTTGGCAGTGTTCAAGGTTGAGAGCGGAGAGACAGTCGAGATCAATATACAGGCGAGGCGTGATGATGAGAAGTGGACTGCAGGTACGGAAGGAGCTGTTCTTAGAGAGGTTACTATCAAGGAGTCCTAGAAAGACCCAGAGAACACTAGAATCTACATAGGGGATAGTGAAGTGGTAACCAAGGTCACCTCGAAAATACGAATTCATGATTTCTTGAGAACAGCATCCTATGAATGCGAATTAGCCATCTCGACAGTCCAGAAAACCCTATTTCGTAGTCCATTCCACATCGCCCAGCAATAAGACATCATGCGGTGTCTTGACTCCATAAGGTTTGTCCAGCGCAATCAGGTCCCCGTTGCTGGCAAAGATGTTCTCTGTCAGAAGCAGGTCGACCTTCCGCATGCGCACTCCCATCGTCTTGAAATCCATGTGCAGATGATTGTATTCATCTAGCATGCCCTTGCTGTTACCAACATTGGACCGGCGATGCTCAGGGGATGCTCGAATCTGCACATCTGACGCAGCAAGGCCAAACGCGCCGTTATTAAGATTAGACGAGTTAATGTTGATCTTTGACATCTTCAACAGAGATGACAAAAAGCAAGTCAGCAATCGAACAAGCCCAAAGTCATTCCATGAGTGAGGGGGTTTCACACCTCGTTAACGTAAAACTCGAGTTTGACTTTGCCTTCGTATTCCTCATTATGGTGAGGGATGATAACGGCAAGACAATGTTTGTATTCTTCCTAGTTGAGATATATCTGGAAGTCTAACTTCCAGGTAGCCATCACCGCTCGCGTTCTCGAGTCAAAAGTTGGGACTGGGAAAGATGGTTGCAGGTTAGACGCTATGTCATTGCTGGGCAGACTGAGATAGAGAGTCGGAGCCAGTCATCGGTTAGGCGTAGAGTAGATTTATCAGGACGTGATATCGAATCTTCTCATCCAGGTACGGTCGAGCTTGCGAGTCGAATCACCCGACTCAGCCACGGCCAGTATGTGTTGAGTACCCATTCGCGGAGGATCTGCAAGAAGGTCACGATCTGGTAAATACCGGCGACATCGCTAGTGGCTCCGATGAACATTTTGGACCAGATGACCTTGCACAAGTCAATCAAGTCTTCCAAACAACAGCAGAGTGAGTTTCTTACCGTCTCATTGTCTTGTCGAGTTGCGGCAACAAAGTTCCAATCATGGCCCTGGATGATCAACCCGGGCAGGAATCCAATGTCACTCAGAGCTGGCAGGTCATCGTATGTTGATGAAAGAACCTGGCAGCGCCTTACGAGGCGATGTAGAAGCTCTAACTGGGCTTCTAGCCAAGTGCTCACTTGAAGGGCTGCATCATCACCACCCTCACCAGTACGCTTCGTCTCGATCGGGACAGCGAGGGGACGGTTCAGCAGAGGAATGTCGCTCGTGATGCTGATAGACTGTAGAGGCAAGAGGGATCGTAGGTTGTTGACATGAGACGCCATGTCCGGCTGCTGATGATCGTGTTTGGGGTCGATATAGATACAGAAATCAATCTTCTTGTCAGGCGCACTCGGATGCTTGTACTCTTTGATGAGTGGAGCGCTGGGACATGACATGAACTTAAAGAGCTTTTTATATGTGTGGCCAGGCTGTCGTTTACGAAGGGCCATAGCCAGAAGGGGGTGGTGGACCTCGGTGTTCCAGCCAGATTCGCCCTGGTCCATGGATTTGCACTCGTCGGCCGATTCGAGAATGTAGACGACGTCTTCGGGTAGTGGCGTAGACCCCAGCGTGTCTCTTTGGGCTGAGAAGAATACGTCGTCTTCGGCCAAGGTAGCAAAGTCGACGTGCAACGCTGGCCCGATGCTCGAAACGAGGCTCTTGGTTGACTCGCCTAGGATGCCACGGCCGCGCGAGACGCTCAACAGGCGACTGCGCATGGCCGAGAGAGCGCGGGGCTGACGAGCCGTGTCGGAAAAATTGCCCTGCTCGACGTAGCGCGAGGACAGTGCCATGGCTGCGAGATGCTTTCGAGGTGACGACGACCCGCCAGTTTGGCTAGAGCTTGCCGTCTTGTGTGACGAGAGCTGGGATGATGCTCTGCTGTGTGCTAGGGCTGACGTTCGAGAGGCGCGGGGAGTCATGTCCTGAGGGTTCTGGGTGTCTTCATCACCATCTTCGCTGCTGTTTGGGTCTGGGTTCGCACTTGCATCGCTCTCGGCTGCCGACATGGATGCGGTGGAGCCTGGCGTCCCATGAGCTGTCTTTCGCTTCTTAAGAGAGGGCATTTCGGGTATCAAGGCCCGGCAAGTTTCGTCCTCTGGCGGCGGCGTCGGGATCGACAACCGAGAGGGACTGCGAGCGCGCTTGAGGTTTCTACGCAAACGTGGCTGTAGCGAGGTATCAATCGCGTCAGCAGCAGCTTCGATACCGTGGAGCCACTTCAGAATGTCGGGCGGCATGGTTACAGGCGCTGAGATATCAATTCATGGTGCTTCGTCGCATTGAGTCGTCGCCAAATTCAACGCGACGCTTGTCTATCGATTAGCGTCGCCATTGTTGATTGTTGCCATGGGCAACGCGGCTGTTTCCGGGGAACATCACGTGACAATCTTGGTGGAGCGAACCAATCATCAGACCAAGCAGAATCGTAGAGCTAAGGACTAAGACATTAATGGTTCGGCCGAACCGGCTACAATACAAGCATGGCACAAGATCGAAACGAATGGTCATGGAAAGTTTTGGTCATTTGGTCAGTCCTTGATGCAATTGCAATAACTTCGGGGTTGGTTTCGGTGTATGTCGGAACGCCGCTCTGCCTCTCGTCTCAGCCTGCCAGTTGGATTTCCACACGTCCTCAGCTGTCCTATTGGCCCACGTCTTGTAGGCTTTAGTGTGTGCAGTTGAACAGGCGTATCAGCTCGGTTTCTTGTGCATCCGGTTGATGGCCATCCTGAGGTTTCCTTGGATCCAAGTTGTCCAATCTAGTATTGGCCGATTGTGGCCATGTTCTGACACTACGTAGTCTAGGGTAGCTCTCCCCTTCTTACGCAACTCCCACAACACACCTCTACGGCTCACGCAGCCGGTGGATCGAAAGAGGCAGGGGGAGGGATCTCGTTTGTGCCATCCCGCGGCCCCCGTAGATCTGGTCAGAAGAGGGCGACAGGACCAAAAGTCGCTTTATGGACGGCAGACTGAAGCGTACTACGCTGGCATCGAAAGTCGTCGTCCCACGCCCTCTTGGGCCTTGGCCTATCAGGTCAGGTGATGATATCTTATCCTTATCCTGATAAGGCCGTTGCCCCGTGACAATGGGACTGACAAAAGCCACGTGACAGAGGTATTCTCCCAATCTTAGGCTAGACACCACTGAACCACGATCCACAACTACCATGATCCTAGACCCTGCACGCTACTCCGTCGCGGCTGGCATGGTAAAGCTCACGGCAGGTGCATTCAAAAGGACCCAACTAGCGGCAGATCCTTTAGGTGCAGTAACTGGTTCGCACCTCTGGCATAGGCCCAAGCACGCGCCCTAGAACGGTTCCCTTGGGCCACTAACATTTGCTTCCTACCATCAGTCTGCTGGTGTACGCTGGCCCAAAATGAAGCGGTTTCGCTGACTCGTTAATGTTGGCACGCATATCCGCTCCTCACGGCACTATACACGCATATTGTAGTGCACAGCTCAAGCCTCTTTCAGGAGTAACGTATAGGGCAAGACGTCATGGGTCAATACAGCGAGGTCAGTCTCATCATTCGGCAGCTTTATCGGATCACCGAAATAATACATCCTCAACCTATTTGCAGCTCTCACGTAGCACGATTGTTTGGGACAGCCCAGGTAGAACGAAGGACTCTCTTGGTTTTTCCACATTAAAGAGTGTGGAATCATACGGCAACTATATACTCTGGAGTACTGCTGCCTCTGCAATGCAGCAGCACATTAGTTGCTGTTGCCTCCAGACAATAGCATCCTGAGCTTTTAACCCGCCAGCGCTCGCTCATACATTACCTCTGCCCGATCTAACTTACCTTTGTTCGCATAGAGGTTACCTCGGTTATTAATAGTATCTAGCGTCGATATATATTCCCGCCTTAGTACTCAGCATCGACGTATATTCCCGTCCTAGCGCTTTCTCGTTCCCCTCGCCAGGGATGGCTACCTAGCTCTCCCATAGCTGTAGGACCTCTACCCATGACTAGCTTGTGAAGCTTCCGCCACCCGGCTCGATCCGGACTGGGACGTGGATTCTCTTGCGGAATACGTTTACCAATTGAAGCTGCTCAGGAGCCGCTTGTTTGGATCGGGTTGTCCGGAAAGACCGGAACCATGCTGCATCCCGCCCTGTGTATGTTCTGACAGACAGCGGAGCTACTGCCCTGCCCCCCCTTTCTTTTCCTTTTTCCCAAGGCCCATGTGGGATTCAATAAATGCGGCTTGTGCAGCCATCTGGAACACGATACAAGGAGTATCTCGTCTATAAGCTTTGCTTCCGGGTTGAGTTTGTGCGTGGACCAATTAAAGCCTGGATGGGTTGAATATCGCCACTTTGAATGGCCGAGGAGGAACGCAACCCTGGATCCCACATGCATTGCATTCCTCAAGGTTTGTGATGAGTCTTTTAAGTGAGGTTGGGGGTTCTTGTAGTACTACAGGGTGTAAATTAATACAAATACCCGACCTCGCTCACGTAGAGCCTCTTGAGTTTGTGCTCAACGCTTCGAGAAGCACGTCCCACAAATTGAAAATCCTCATCCATCATGGTATTTCCCCGGAATTCTCTTTTCTGCCTACTCGTGGCTGGCGTAGCCCTGTCTCACGCTGCCGCTCCGTACTGTCTGCCTGGAAACTCCTGCTTTCCTTCTGATCAGACCTTGAAAGTCTTCAATGCCTCTGTGGGTGGCAGGCTGATCAAGGGTGAACCGTACGGACGTCCATGCTATACTGCAACGTACAATTCTGCGGCCTGTCAGCAGCTTGCACAGAATAAGAGATCGAGTAAATGGAGAGTTGACCAAGCAGGTATGATCAAGTACGGTGGTGGGCATTGTCCATCTCACTCCGAATGCGTACTGAAACATCTTGGCTAGTCGTCGCGCAGTATCCCAACTTCGAGATTGCTGCCAACGGTAGTGGCTGCCCTGTTCCTGATCTTGGTCCGAATGGAGCTGCACCCACTCCACTCCACGCTCCATGCACCATGGGTCGCATGCCGTACTATTTGGTGAATGTTACCAATGTGGATCAGATTGTCAAGTCGGTTCAATTTGCTGCCAAGTTTAACCTCCGTTTTCGAGTCAAGAATGTAAGTGTCTCTTTGACGTGGTTGGCTTAACGAACCACTTAACCTTTTTCCGGTAGACTGGCCATGATTACGCGGGCCGCTCACTTGGCGAAGGCACCTTTGCCGTCTGGACGCACCATATGACCAATGTGCAATTGATCAAAGACTTCGTCCCCCAAGGGAGCAAGGAAGCTCCGACAAATGTCTTGGCTGCAGAGACGGGAGTATCGGTAGAACGACTATATCAAGATGCCGTCACTTTCGGTGGGCAGGTGGTGGGCGGGCTTGACGCTGAAGTTGGTGCTACTGGAGGGTGGATTCTTGGAGGCGGCGTCGGTGAGTCTCAATGGCATAATCTTTGGTTATTCACGCAAAACTTCAAGCTGACTGCCAAGGTCCTTTCGGCCAACGCTTGGGCATGGGCGTGGATAGTAAGACTTATCACCCAGATCGCTGGATCCCATGATTTTGGCTGGAAGCTGACCTAACAAAGATGTGGTGCAGTACGAAGTTGTGACGGCGGACGGTGCTCATAAGATTGTCAATAAGTTCCTCAATTCAGACCTGTTTTGGGCGCTGCGAGGTGGTGGCGGTGAGTTGAAATCAGGCTACATAATTACACAACCTCCAGTCGGCGTTGACAAGTACCATGTTCACTAACAAGCTACATTCGTTGTAGGCGCATTCGCTGTCACCACCAAAGCCTATGTTCAGCTTCATCCAGCTTTTCAGGCGATAATCACAGCTGCAGGGTCCGTAGTATGCGACGACAAAGACTCCTACTACAATGCCCAAGACGAGTTCGTCGATCTCCAAGTACCGCTCAGCGACAGAGGTTCCAGCGTAAGTCTCGGCCTGATATCTTACATCCGCCTTCAGGATATTGCTCAAGCATGATGGAACTGACTTTCGAGCCTCAGGGTGCATTTACAACTATTCCTGACAACAATACCATCGCCACCTTTGCATTTGATATGTACAACTCGTCTCAAACCGTCCC
This sequence comes from Microcera coccophila, assembly GCA_024112705.1. Taxonomy (NCBI): domain Eukaryota; kingdom Fungi; phylum Ascomycota; class Sordariomycetes; order Hypocreales; family Nectriaceae; genus Microcera; species Microcera coccophila. The sequence goes on from JAMYIC010000786.1 coordinate 10,239, forward strand.
ACCAGCCAACCAGATACTGAGCCTCTTCGCTCCACTAAACAACATATCGGGCTGCCATACTACACTACAGGCCTTTCAAAACACTGGCCCAAGATCATGGATAGATATCTTCGAGAACATTGCTTTACCACAGGTCGAGGCTACAGTTCCAGTAGGCATAGCTGATGCTACACTGAGTCGCATCATATCGGTCCAGTCAATGAGTACTACGGAGGGGCGCGCTAAGATCAAGGCCGGGTTGAGAAAAATGCCAGTTTCTGTGATTTGGCAGAACAGTAAGGCGGCCAACAACTTCGCTTATTTCCCAATCCTAGCTACTAGTGATCATGGCTGATCAAAAGTTCCAGCTGTTGGCGCCGCCGTGCGACAGGTTGCACCAGATGCGGTCAGCTAAGCAAGCCCATGACACACATTGAGGCTCTTTATTTACTTACGTATGGCACAGACGTCTGTACATCCACAGTGGCGAAGCGCTCTATCTTTCTTGGACGCGTCGTAGGTTTCAGCTCTAAGAATTTCCCTGCTCTTGATGTAATGCATGACTAATGAACGGTTCAAGGATATTTGGTAGCTACGGAAGTCTTACCCCTGACCAGGAAGCTCTACTCAGTAGTGCTAGTACGGTGCTGTCGGATACTTTTGGTTCTGCGGTTTATTATAACGAGAACTATGGGGAAGGGAGCAACTTCCAAGATTCCCAGTTCGGCTCTAACTATCCTCGTTTACTCGGCATAAAGAAGCGCGTGGATCCTCATGGTTTATTCAACTGTCACAACTGTGTTGGGAGCGAAGACGGATATTGATAGACAGAACAGTTCCCAGCAACAACACTGGCCCGGTGCTTTAACAAGCTTTGCCTTCCCGGCTGCTGACTCAAGTTGCCGGGTGGTAATACTATGTGGGAGTATTGTACTGAAATGCGGACTTGAATGATGGGGGGTTGTAGGTTGTGGCCGTCGAGACGAAGCGTCCAGAGTCTGCGGCTGAGCTTTTTGGTTCTAGCTGAGTGGCGACTGGCATATTGTCAAACTGTAAAAAGAGATATTTCACTACTAGCTTCAGTAAATACAAAACGCAAAGGAATGCTCCTGGACTTGGTTGCATAGTAGAGGGGAGGAGAGGGGAGTCGGGTCTTATCAAGTAAATGTCGTATGAGCAATGTGGAACGGACGAGTGGAACGGATGAGAGGAATCAGATGGGTATGCCTTCTGAGGTGATAGAGGCGTTCCTAGCTGGCTGTTCCTTGCTCCTTGCTGGCAACGGCTACGACAGCTTTGGGCAATAATCTCTTGATGGCAAATCTCCCATCGGCGTAGTACAATCACAGTAGCATTGACATATGAGGATGCCGGGCATGATTGTAATGATTTCCACATCCGAGCTGGAAACTCTGGGGTCTTGAATAAGTAAATCCTGTAAAAGGCAGAGAACAGCGCCGCAGCCAACCTCTGCGGGCAGCACGTTGGTCAATCCCGTCCCTAATAGTACCGCTCTGGTTGCATGTAAGCCGGCCACGATCATCGTCGCTACCGATGCCGTGCAGGTTCTAGCTGTGATCTCCGCTGGCCCAAACTATGTGCCAGGGCACCACATTTCACATGGCACTAGTTTGTTTCACGACTATGACACTAGTGAAGCTCAGGTGCGATGAGGTGATGTGGATTATGAACTAGCACATGCCGCCTGCCGTCACCATCAGATTTGCCCCCTCGACGCTCTCGAGCAGATGATCAGCTGAAGTCGATATTGGTCTGTGAAGTTTGAGTATTTAGACAAATTTGTACGAAAAGAACCTATCCCGGATGGTGTCGGCCAACCAAATTAAAATGTTCGGTCTTTGGTAGCAGCATTCCAGACGGATCACGGCCTGGATAAGCTCAGGAAGCAAACGGTCCATGCTATCCAGCGAGTTCAAAGCAAAGTTGACTGCTCCTGGAGTCGGGGAGAGTACGACTACCCTGGAGCGCGGACAGACCAGCTATATACTTTGCAACGCAGCCACAAGCATTATTTGCCAGTGAGCCATGTCTGTCGCAGTTGTCTGGGTTTGACGAATCGCGTGTCACAAAGCACCAAGCTTACCCTGCGCAGACGTAGGATGCAACGGCGATGGGATTCAGGGTTGCAAGAGAATGTGCAACTTATCATGCATACATAACAAGGGCTATCCTCCAGTCATGCTCCAATCAGCTGTGTCCCCGTTTTGCTTTTCAGGGTGTGTGTCATGGCTGTACATATGTACTTGGTGAGTGCCGTGAGCGTCTTCGTCTTGCTTGTCTTCGTCCTCTTCTTTTCCCCCTCTGCTGTCCCTTTTGGCCAATACCCCGTGAAGCTGGCCACGGTTCCTTTCATTCTGCTTGAGTTTTTTTCCGGGCAACGCAGCCATGGATGAAGCTCGCCGTCATGATGTGACAGATGGAGGTCTAATCCCATTCCAGTTCAGACAGGCGTTCTACCGCTCGATGGCCACGACTCATGTGAGTTCACTTACCCTAATGAATCAAAATAGGGGGTGCGCTAACAATCTGTCCACAGGCTCAAATTGCATCGGCGCGCCTGCCATAGATCGGGAGCGTCTTCCGTAATCAAGATGGAACCTTCGCAGTAGGGCCCATTCCCGGCATTGGAGAGCCTTTTAGAACAGCCGCCTCTTTTATTCAGGGGTGGTCCGCATATATCAAGTACCCTTACCAAGAGGAGCACATTCGAAAACATGTCCCTGGGTTATCAATTGATGAAATCCTGAGAGGGGTTGCTGAGTTTCCAAGTCGGCTAGCCAGACTGGCTGGTAGCGGCAAACACTTCACTCTTGATGGACCTTTTCCAATTCGGCACCCTGATCTCTTTCACAGTAACGTTATTGTGAACGGCAAATTCGATGTGCTAGGGGTCATCGACTGGGAGGGCGCTTGCACAGTACCCTGGGAATTGGTAGACCCTCCATGCTTTCTTACCACGGTTCCTCAACTTCTCAACCCCCCCGGAACAATATGATGAAGCAGGACACCCGCTAGAGGCGGATGAGGCGATGGTGCGAGATGCAGAGCGCGATGCCAATGCAGATAGTAGATTATCTGACACACTAAGCAACGGAAACGCTCAGGACCTAGCTGGTATTGCCCATTTATTTGCGCAGTGAAAGATGGGGTTATGTGGCCGAGCTGCAAGATCACAGGAGGCCTATTTTATAGAGTAGCTGAACTATCAAGAGTTTCTCTATTGCTCAGAGAGAATATGCTTTATGCGCACTCTCAAATATGGCACGCTCTCACGAATTCTTCAGCCCCATGTCAAACTTCAGTAACTCAGAGACGCTCATGCCTAGGGGAACGTTGTTACAGTGTCGGGGTTCCCGCCTCTGTTCGTGAACTTGGTCGAGACTGTTCGACCCAGCAGCCCTTGGCCGATACAGGCATTACGGTACTCCTCTTGCGGGGACGGTATAAACGACCGTCCGCCCAGCCTTTAGGAGCCTCGTATGATCATGGGTGCAAGTTTCAGGAGAACAGCGTAGAGTGGCATGGCGGCACAGTGGGTATGATGGCATGTTGTATGATTTTTTTTACGTTATAACTAGTGTCACATAATCAATTGCCATAATATTATGACCATGATCTTCTGTTCTTATTTTTGGGACTGGGTACTCTACCCGGTCCGATCTGAGGGTCATTGACTCCTGCTTACATAAAAAGGCACTAGCCAAGCAATGAAAACTCGTATTAATGCTCCTTCTCGTCGCCTATCATATTTCCCTATTCCTTTGATCCTACAGACGTCCACCTCAAAAGTCTTGTCCCCAAGCTAAAAGGGCCGCTCTCTCATGTCCCTACCAGCACTAGAAGATACATACTATTTTAGTTAATAGAGCCCTCTAGCTAG
>JAMYIC010000787.1:1296-33035 GCA_024112705.1 Microcera coccophila
CCTCGAACAAGGATTCCAATCTCTCTGCTCAAAGCAACGGACGACATTGTTCGCCTTCCCCGCGTTTGACCTTTTTAACATGATCCATGCGCGCGGTCTAGCTGAACGGACATCCTACGTATATAGAAGGTTCAGGGGTGGTGGTCATGGTGCAGAGCAGAAGGATCTTCATCCCGGCCAACCGCCCACCCACCACCACCACCAACAACAACAGCAACAACCCATCACTGGACGAATCCTTGGGGCGTGCAAGGTCTCCGTGACAGCCTCATCCCGGCGTCGACGCACGCAAATCGTGATTGGCCCCCCCTGACCCTTTCCAAACCCTAGCATGTTCCCGACCTTGAGAACACCATGACACCACCACCATCATCACCAGCACCACCCCTTTGATCCCTAGGTTCTTCGCCTCAAGAGGTAGCCCGTTGTTGATAACAAAAAACGAAATATTGGCCGGCACACCCTCTCGACCCCGGCGGGCCGTTGGACGCTAGCTCTTTCGTCCTCCCGCCGGCTCTCTCTGGCCTCCGGTCCAGCCCCGGCCGATGGAGTTGGAGGATGAGGCTCAGGAAATCCTTATCTTGAGCCTTGTGGGGAAACCCTGATCGACGGCCGACGGCATTGATACCGGTGCTTCCAACAGCCGGGCTGGGTTGTGTATCTCTGGTCCACGGCAGTTCTCGAAGCTCGGTCTGCTAGACTGCTTTCCCCTGTATCTCGAATCCAGTACGGATTATAACTATCATGGCCGTCGAGCATCCAAACCACTTTCACCGTTCTTAAAAGAACAAAAAAAAACCTCCGTCTAAACTACTCATGTCACCATCGCCCAAGCAATAACAGCTCCCCCCTCCCTCCCTCGAGCGCAACAAAACAATCCCGCCGTATCGTGCGCAAACACTCCGCCTCCGTTCCCGGCCCTCCGTTCCCCGTCTCCTCCTCCTCCTCCTCCCCACCGACGGACCTCCTCGTCTCCACCATGATGAACACCACAGACCACGGCTTTCTAGTGCCGGAGTGGTACACGGCGCAGGAGATAAGCGACAATGAAATGAACACGTCGAGCATCTTGTACGGCTTCTCGCTCGCCTTCGGCTTCTTCGCCGGCGTCGACGCCGCGACCCAGGCCCTCGAGCTGTGGAGGCGGGAACGGCGCGTCTCGACCTACATCGTCATGCTCGCCGGCGTCTGGACGGCCGGCATGGCCATGGGGACGGTGGCGTGGTGTTTCCAGTTTGGGTACCTGGCTCCCAGGTATGTTGTGTGGAGGCTTGTCGTGGATAGAGATCAATGCTTACCTTCTGTTTCATCAGTTTTTGGGTCTTCCTCGCGCTTGGTATGTCGGTTTCGAGGACTTTGCTCGTCGTGGTGGTACTAATTACTTGGGCAGCTTTGACCTGGATGGTCCAGATGCAGCTCATTCTACAAATCATCGTCGATCGCCTCGGTGTTTTGATTCCCGTCGAGCGACACGCCAGGATACTAAAATGGCTCGTCTTCGTCGTCATGTTGCTGCTCAACGCCAGCGTCTTCATCATCTGGATTCCCGCCAGCCTCCAGATCAGCGACGCCTGGATCAAGGCCAACATGGTCTGGGCTCGTGCCGAAAGGGCCATCTTTTTCGGCGTGGATGTGTCGCTCAACCTCTATTACCTCCGCCTCATTCGCGCGCGTCTCACCAAGACGGGACTTGACAAGTACCTTCCCCTGTACCAGCTCAACGTGGCCCTGATCTGTGTAGCGCTGGCGCTCGACGTAAGTGATTGATGGTCGTCGTCGTCGTCGTCGAAACATGTTACGGCATCTGACATGGCTGCAGCTCGTCGTCCTCATCCTCATCTCCATCCCCACCGGCTCCGTATACCTGCAATTCCAGCCCGTCTCCTACCTGATGAAGATGCAGATCCAGATGTTCATGGCCGGCTACATCGCCAAGGTGTTGCGGACGCCCAAGGGTGGCCAGAAAAGCGGCACGAGGTCGGGAACGGGAGCCGTGCTGAGCAGCAGTGGTAGAAAATCCCCACACCCCGGCATCAGGCAGAGCCTCACCTTCATCGAACAGAACAGGGCCAGAGCCGGGGCCAACGACGCGCACGAGGAGGAGTATGAGCTCGCCGACCGGGGGGGACACCTTGGCCGAAGCGTATCGCAAGCCCAAGGAGGGATTCGAAAGACGGTCATAACCGTCGTGGGTCGGGAGACGAGACCGGCGACGGGCGAAGAAGTCACCGAGTCGGACTCGGAGAGCCAGAGCAGCTCCACCCGCAAGTTGCATTACCACGCCCACGTCATGTCCCAGCCCTCGCAGTGATACAGACCATCAGCCGTCTACTCGACCAACTTCCCAGCGGTGGCGTGCTGGCTTTCCAAGTCCCCTTCAATGTGTCAGAGCCATCTCATGCCGCCCTCTCCCATGACTGATTTATGCTTCGAAATTGCAGCAAACCGAAAATGGCCATTCATATGCTAGATTTACAAATGCGAATAAATCAAATAACAAGCTTAGAGCCGTGGTACTTGACCTCGCTCTCGTAGGCCGTAACAGAGGCATCATGGCTGCGCTCGGGGAATCCCTTGAAAGACTTAGCATACGTTGCAACGGAGTGGGCGATGAGCTATAGCCATGTTAGTATCAGATTCGTAGAAGGGATCGCGCTAGGAAAATCTGGTACGTACCTTGGTGTTGACCTCCCAGGCAGTGTAGTTGACATTGCCCAGGTCGTCGCAAAGCTGGTGGTAGCACGGGTCATACCATTCACCAGCCTTCCCGCCAAACATCTCCGCCTCCTCCTTCGTCTTGACACCCTCAGCGCCAGTGGCGATACCGCCAGCAGGGATGCCGCCTCGAATGAAGCCGTCATAGTCGCTGCGGCCGTCGAAAGCAACAAAAGAGTAGTTCAAGCCCTGCTCCTCATACCAGTCGACATACAAGTTCCTCAACTCCTCCGAGCCGGCGGGGTTGGCAGCGTTGGTGGCGTTGTAGATCATGTAGGCGAAGTTGGGGCTGCCCATCATGTCGTAGTCCATGAAGAGACGGATCTTCTTGTTCTCCTCCTCGGGCAGGACGGCGACGTAGTGGTCTGAGCCCAAGAGTCCTTCCTCCTCGGCGGCCCACCAGGCGAACCGCACACAGTTGTTGACCTTGAATTTAGACAGTTGGGTAGCGACCTCGAGGACGGATATGCTGCCGGAGCCGTCGTCGTTGATCCCAGGGCCCTCGGCGACACTATCACTGTGTCCGCCGAGCATCACACAGTTTTCTGGGTCACCCCCAATGGTCTGGGCAATGATGTTGGTGGTAGCAATGGTCTTGACCTCGGCATCGATGTACGCAATAGCATCAATCGACTCGCCCTGCTGAATGCGCTTCGCAATAGCCTGGCCTTCCGTGCCGGAAAGACCAAAAGTCGCAATGTGGTGAGGCGAAGGAGTCCCCAGAGTTCCATGAACCTCATCCTTCTCATAGTTGTAAACTACCGCGGCAACCGCACCAGCCTTACCCGCGTTCTCCGACTTGGTCCCAAAGGAACAGGTTCCTCGCAGAATGAGAGCAATGTTGCCATGCATCCCGAGAGGATAGTCGGACGGGTTGCAGCCATCGTTGGCCACCAGGACCAGGTCTCCGTGGACGGGCTCCTTGTTCTTGGTGGGAGGAGTCAAGCCCATGGGCGCGGCCTCCTTGGGCACTTCATTCCCGAGCACCAGCCGCGACTCGAAGACGTTGCCAGACACGGCAGGGAAGACCTGGGTAGAGACGGCGTAGTAGTCGTCCAGCTTGGCGAGCTCGCCAGTGATGTAGTCTAGCGTGCCAATGTGACCTGCGACCTCGGGTCAGTTGACCTGGACAACGGCAACGAAACATCAACACCCCTACCTTTGCTGCCGATGACTCGGGTAGGATGTCCATACTCATCCTCTCCGAGCTTCGCGATCTTATAAAACGCCTCGGCACGCTTCTCAAGGTTCTCAGCCTTGATCGTCTCCTGCAGGGCCTTGGTGTCGATCAAAGGCCTGTCGGAACTAGCGAGCCCATCGCTGGAAGTCCAGGGCAGCTTGGGACCCTGCAGGGGGATCTGCTCTGGGAAGTGCAGCGCCGAGACGCCAGACAGCGCCGCGGCAGCCGCGAGAAACAACTTGGTCGCCGTCATCGAGTCAGGTTCTAATGATACAAAGGGGCGTCTTCTTATAAAGCACAACGAGAGGAGTAGAGAGAGAGAGAGGGATGATTCAGAAGCTCGACTCGGTGCTCAGCCGTTGCCCGGCCATAACAGCGCTAAGCTAGCTAGGAGCAGCTGAGTCATCGTCAGAAGACCACGATGGCTACCCTACACTGGAACGCTGAAACGCGATAACGCCACGGCTTGAGGAATAGATCTATGCAAAGTTGGGATAGCTGTTTCAATAAGACTCCACTACTAATCCTCCGTCAAGAACTCTCGATGTACTGGCCCGGTGGTGGTCTCGCCCCGTAAAACGCGAACATGTTATTTGAGCTCCGCTGCTCCATTCTACGCCTCTCCTCAGCCTCGCTCACAGTCTTGCCAACCTATTAATAATTGTTAATATTATTGTTCTTTGAAGTGGAAAGCGGAGAAGCGTACCTCTTCTTTCGGTGAGGAGCTCGAAAAAGGGTATACGATGGCATTAATGACGCTTTGTGTCCAAGACGTGGTGGGTTTCTCGGAAGACATCTTTAACCTATACTTTTCGACAAATGCTCACTAACAAGCAACGAGTAATTAGATAAGGAACACACCAACAGTTTGAGGGACCAGCATCTCTTTTTATCTTTCGACTTGGCCGCCTTGACGACATGCTCCGCCCCCAAGTAAGCACCAGTTAACCCATTGGACTACCAGCGGGAGGTTTATTTTAACGCATTCCCCCAAACCCAATGATGTCCCAGCATCGGAATGCTGAGTGAGACTTTGGAGTCTTTGTCATCCTGGCGACCGCTGATCTATCTAGGAGCATACGGCGCGTAGTTCTGTAGCAAGGCACCATTACGTTCTTAGATTAGGGGGACATTTAAACAAGAATAAGACAGTGAGCCGAAGATAAAACCTCGAGACAGAGACTCGAGTCAGGACCGGCAATGCGCTTGAATCGTATCATGCATATATCTCAGAAACCTGGGTAGAATAGCCAGACATCCTATAAACACCGCTCATCGTGTTGAATCGTCTATACTAAGAATACAAACCCTACCGCCCACGCGGCTGTCTACGCCCTCAAATCACGGCTTATTATACAAACGCCCCTACCCAAATCGTCTAGCACTTCAGATCCAAGCCTATAGCTCCGATAGTCGGCTGCTAACTCTCCTCGCCCTACCGCTCCGGCGCAGACCCGGTCCATCCTCCTCCATAGGCCTGTTCGGGGTTCCAACGGAGCTCTGTCTCTTCGACTTCCTTCCTCGCTCCGGCTCGGACTCAACCTCCACCGTCTGTGAGCTCTGTTGAAAACTCTTCCTGCCTCTCACTTTGCGCTCGTCGTCCGCGTCCAAAAATCGATGAATTGTACGGTGATCAAGGATCCTCTGTTCCTTATCGTGCGCGCCCTCCTTATCTGTCTTGGGCCACGCATACCCGTACAGCTTGGAATGTCGCTCGCACCTGGGACAATTGGCCCTTGTGTAATAAGCGTTCTGCTGAACAAAGAATGTGTTGCAGTGCAAGCACTGGATCCAAGCCATTTCGGGCTCTGAAAGTAGCAATGGAGTGAGGAGATAGTCGCCGCGCTCTCGGACTCGTGCGGGAGGGGTGGTTTGTTTGATGAAAATACGTCGCTTATACTTTCGACGCTTGGCTGTCGGCTCCGCGGCTTCTGGCTCTGCAACTTGGCTTGCCTCGACAGTCTCGATACTGACTGCGACGGGAACTACCTGCTGGGGCTCTTGCGGCGGGGGCGCGTTCAGGATGGATGTGATGGACATGCTCGCCCGTTGACTCGGTGCTGCGGAACCCCGAGTCTCCGCCTTTTGAGGGGAGCTTTCTTCAGAACTTTGCGGAGACAGCGGTGCAGCATTAAGCATGGCTTGCAACCGTCCTTGGTCGCTGTCCTCTTGCTCCATCTTGAGAGGCCTCTCCTTCATCGGCGTGGTAACAGGTTCTGGGCTGTCATTCTCTGGTGTCGTCACATCCGTATCAACCACATCTCCGTTGGTGGACAACCCGCTGCCGCCTCCACTTCCACTGAGAGAGCTCCCACGAGAAGACGCGTGCTGGGCGGGAGCGGGCTTGATCACGTGCTTTGGTTTCTTGGCTGGCGTCACAGGCGGAGTCGCTTCGCATCGAGTTCGCTTTCTGCCACGCGGTGAGGCTTCCGGAAGGGGGGAAGCGACTGCTGGCGAGCCTTGAGCTTGGCCAAACATCGAGCTCTTCTTGCGCCTGTAGACTCGTGGCCGAATGTCGGGTGTGACGGATGGCGTTCGAGATGAGCTGTCATCCCTCGGCCGCCTCCGCAGCGAATAGCCATCCGATTTCTCCTCCTCGATGCTCTGTTTCACTACGACCGCACCCTCCGCCGGCTGCCAGCCATTCCGGTCCTGGCCTTCACAAGATTTGCAGAGACACTCGCAGTTGTCCTCGCCAAAATAGTTCTCTCCATACGTCACGGTGATCTCCTCTCCGGCCTCAATCGGTTGCGTCGCCACAATCTCGATCCCCGCCTGACCCGTAGTCATCAGCTTTGCGTTCGCGCCGCAATCGTGGTTCGCAAAGCGAGCAGGCCCCATGAACAAGCTGGTGCACTTATTCCTTGAGCTGACTACGAGGCTGAAGTCCTTCTTCCGCACAGCCATTTCCTTTTCTTCTTCGGGGGTGATGACGACCTGGATTCCGGAAAGGTACTTGATCGATTCGTTGCGCTTGATACTGCGCCGCGCGGTTACGGCAGCCTCGTGGGTAACAATCGTGTAGCGGTTCGTCGAGCCGACCTCCCATGGACAGTCTGGTAGATAGATTTGCAGATATCGCCGGAGATGCCGTCTAAAATCCTCCCTCTCTTTCTCATGTTTCAGTCCATTGTTGAACCTCCTGAGACCGTCCGTTGCCAGCAACTTCTTCTCAGCGGCGTTCAAGTCCCTGTTCAGAACCACATCCTTCTGAATGATTTTGGCAATTTCTTCTTCACGGATCCCACGGGAAGGGTGGTATGTCGTCTTGTTTTTGGGAATCGTTGTCCAGTAAAATACCTAAGGAACATTAGATTCAACTTGCGCCTTTCTGACCTGCAAGCAACTCACATGATCGACCAGTGCGTCGGTCAAGATATCGTCATACTGGGACAGTTGCGCCAAAGTCAAAGGCTGCTTTTTCGAAGCAGTGCTCTTTGAGCGAGACATTGCCCCAGACCCAGCTATATCCGCAGATGTTCAAAATTCAAGCTTAATCGATGTTGTGGCAGAGCAGTGAGTGAGTGAGTGGATATGTGGCCTGTTGAAGCCGTTGAACCCAAAAAAAAGAGCGGCCGGTGAGCAGATATAAACCCTCCTGCGAGCCACCAGAAAGACGATGGCTGCGACAAAGCCCCAATCCGACTGAGAGGGAGGCAGGTGGCTCGTTTGAAAGGAGGGATTCAGTGAAACAATGCAAACTCAGATCCGCAACGTCATAGCCTCGAGATCTGAGTCCCCGCTGCCGTGTCAGGTTTCGGGAGCCAAGGGAGCGTTCGATATATTATGCGGTGAGGAAGATCCAACGGCAAGACACAGACCGAGCCCCAAAAAAAAAAACAGAATACGAAAAATGCAGAGACAAAGTCTCACGATATGTAGTGAGAAAGAAGTGACATCGTTGGGCCCGGCCGGCCCTCTCTGGGCTTTAGGGGAAGCCCGGGGGCGCTTCTTTGCTTGGGCCTTGGGGTGTCCCATTCCGGGCCAGCCCCAGGGAAATGGCTGGCCGGGCGACGGGGCGGATTTATTGGGCTGTGCTTTTTGCTGACTTAACTTACCACGTCGTAGGAGAAGGCTGATGCGGCGCTAGCGGTAACCCCTTTTGGCTTTGGATCCATTGGATGCTGACTCGGCGGCCTCACGTGACGATATCGAAAAGTTCGACCTCATGCTCTTAGTGTTGGTGATATCTCGATCTGGTCCGCAGCGCAGTGCGAAGAACAATTGAGCAGCTAGGGGTCCTCCGAGGTAGGGACACGCAGCCAGTATGATTCAATTAAAGGTATATCCCGTCAAAGAGTCCGGCCCATCACGTCGCTGACCTCTCGCAGACGATGCTTAACTGCATCGACAACTCTGGGGCTGCCCTCGTCGAGTGCGTCCTAGTAGTCGGCCAGAAGCGACATGCCAGAATAGGTACGACCCCGACGCCAATCACGAGCAACCCCTCCTGCCCTCAACTATCGATCCTTCATTCCCAGAAACCTCGCTCTACGAAAACCCCTCACTGGCCATGGCTAACATCCCCCCCACCTAGGTGATCGCGTCGTCGTCGTCGTCCAAGAACAAAGAGGTGCCTCCTCCTCAGGCATGGCCGGCATCTCCGCCGCCAACAAGGTCAAGCGCGGCGACATCCGCCACGCCGTCGTCGTCCGAACTCGATATCCCACCCAGCGCCGCGACGGCTCCGTCGTGCGCTTCGACGACAATGCCTGCGTCCTCCTCAACAAGTCTGGAGACCCGGTCGGGTCGCGCATCAACGGTACGGTTGGCGCTGAGCTGAAGAGGAAGAAGTGGAGCAAGATTCTCTCAATGGCGCCTATGCAGGCGTAAAGCGGATGTGTATACTGTTGGATACGGGATATGACGGGAGACGTGTACGAGTGGAATACTGTACAACATACATATATCAAGGCATTTGCGCGGCGTTGAAATGAGAGAATAGAACTCACCTTCATCTATACAAGATACGAACATGTTACATCACAGTAGAAGGAACGAGTGCAAATGAAGAAGAAAGACCGCTCAGGGTCGTTGGTTGATAATTAATCCCTAAATTTTCCAATACTCCAGTCGAACGTTGTCGCAATACTAAAGAAACATGGGGCTGCCATGATTCAAATGACGCCTGTTTATACCACCAATCCTTGAACGCCATCTTAGATCGAACCCCATCCCTTGAACCTCTCTAGAAGCCAAGCTCAATGTGAGGCGGTCTATTCATACAAGCCAACTAGTATATCAAGTAAAGATGTGACCACATTCGCAGCAAACGTAAAAGAGTTTCTAAAACGAAGAGTTAGAACGCGATCACACACCCTGACAAGGTACTTGCGACTTACCATGCCAGTTTCAGCGCTTCGCTGTTGAGATTGGAAGAACACAGCTTCCTCATGTCTGCAATTCGGGCAGTTCTTGTTGGAACGGGGAAGCTGTTGCAAAAGACGTGACAGAGTCAGCCAGCAGTTCTAGAGCTAGGGCAAACGGGTTTTGTGGGAAACTCGTGGATCCGCAGTAAAGACGGCCGCCCACACCGCTGTCACTTGACTCATCGCTGCCAGCCGCCAACCGCACGCTGCCAGGATGCTTGAGAAACAAGAGCATGTGCCAGTTAAAAAACCGGGTACAGAGTCGCTTTGTCGTAAAATATTCATCGTGTATCGTAGTTGTCGGCCCAGAAGCCGAGAGTGCGCTTAAAGGTCGATCACGATGGCCCCGTCGCTGAAGACTTCGCTGGTGTCGGCCTCGGAAGACTTGTCGGAGGCCTGGCAACAGTCGACGTCCTCCATCAACTCCTCGTCGTATTCGGCGAAGGGATCCTCGTCGCCCCAGGGAAGAGTAATCTGGCACATGCCCATGCTCTGCTTGTCCTCACGGGGAGATTTCACCACGACCAGCTCGGTGGCGGGCTGGACGCAGGTCGCGCAGTAGATGATGTGGCCGCAGAAATGGCAGAGAACGGGCGGAAGGTCACTAACCGTAGGGTCAGAACCGACGTCCTGAGTCACACCGGCCGTCTCACCGGCCGAGGTGTTGAGGTCGTTGCGGAAGACGCAGGTGGACGCGGCCTCCTCGGTGTACTGGCAGGTCCGGCAGGTAAACTGCAGCTTGTGGGCGTCCTCGTCCTCCTTGGGGTAAAGCATGTTGGAGCACTCGGAGCAGAAGCGGAAAGTAATTTGCTCGTGCTTCTTGGGAGCCGAAGAGGCCTCATAGGAGGTCTCGGACTGGGGAGAAGCCATGGTATTCTAGATGGAAAGTACCAAGGAGGTAGTTTATTATAGATGTAGAAGCGCTACGCGTTTCCAAGTTTGCAAGATGCGCGAGATGCGTTCTCGAGGTCGAAAAGAGTCGCGAGATATGGTCGAGCGCGTTGGCGAAAGTTGTTGAAAGAGAAGAGTTGGTGGGATAGAGAAGGGCGTAGAAAAAAATCCAAAGGAATATTCGGTGGAATGAGGTTTATGCTCGCCGCAGGCCTTCGGGTATTCCGCCACTTTATGACTTTTGGTGGGGCGGGCCTGATCAGCCCAAACAAAACGTGCGTGACTGCGCATTCAGCGTTGTTTTAAGGCCCAACATTCGTCCCCCGAAACAAGACATGTCTCCGCTTTGCTGCTGGTGCCTGAGGGAGAATTGATAGCTATGACTCTTCAGATTGGCCGTCGGTGATTAGCCTTAAAGGGGGCTTCCCCGTCACGATCTAAGATTGGGAGCCATGCGGCTGTGTGATCTTGTTTCGAGGTCACGCCGAGGGATGTGTTTTGTGCTGCCCTCGCTTGGGGGTGGCTACGTGTTTTACGAGTAAGCATCGTCTTGTTTTGTATAATAGGTCCGATACGAGTTTTGAAGATGATTGCCCAGTTAATGCCGAAGGTGATGATTGTGAGTTACTGCGGCGACAACAATCATAGCAGTAATCTCCACGGCAGCTTTCCCTTTGGGTATGATGGCATGGTTTGGTATGGTTTGGCATGGTTTGGCATGGTAGGCTATGGTCTGGGATGATGAATAATAGGGTCGCGCTGGCATCACCCCCCTCCTTCGGCTCTCCTTGCTGAATAAAAGCTTACACAAATCCGCAGCCTCGAGGCGAGGTGGTGGTGGACTTGAGTGACCAAAGTCCACGAGGCCAACTCCCAGATCCACCAACCACGCTCAGCTCGAAAGCCATTCCCACTCCATCATGATCAAAAGTCCGTGACATTGAGCTGCCCCTGATGTCCCATCCATTCACGATTCCGAACCCGCGGGATCCCATGACCACCCCAAAAATAGGCCAGACCCGTGAGCGACGGCGCAGAACAGGGGGGAGACCCTTTTTCACCAGCGCCCTGCTGCTGGCCTTACCTTACGCGCGGCTGAGGCTAAGGGGTCACTGGTTCACTGGCGCCTCCCCCCTGGAGATGCCCGTCTGTCTCCCCCCCGCATGCAGCTTTCCCCGCCCACCGTTGCTGCAGCTCCAGGCGGCACGTCATTGTCCCAGCGTCCAGCTCAATTCGCTGCCGTGGAGCGCTATATTGCTGGAGCTTCTTTCGCTTAAGGTTGCCCTGTTCTGCCCTCTAAAGACGTATCAAGCACTGGGTTACCTTGCCTTATAACACATTTAAAACATCTACTCGTGATCGTCTCCAACAGCTTTTTGCTCCATTACCTTTGTCTTCGACAGTTTTCCATCGAATCTTCGCAAAGCTGTAACCATGGTAACTTCATTCTCAACCCCTCCAAACACCAAAACAATCAACCCAGTTTTCCGTCGCAATGCGCTGCGACGAGATGACAATCGTCGCCCCTGACCTGCTTGCGAAGGAATGGCTTCACTGACAACATTTGCTTGCCGTAGGCTGACACCGGTCTCCCCCCCAACTGGGAAGTCCGCCACTCCAACTCCAAGAACCTCCCCTACTACTTCAACTCCACCGAGAAGGTCTCGCGATGGGAGCCCCCGCAAGGAACCGACACCGAAAAGCTCAAGCACTACATGGGCGCTCACCATAGCGCGGGATCCCGACCCGGCGCCGTCCCCGGTGTCTCGGAGGGCAAGATTCGCGCGGCGCATCTCCTCGTGAAGCATCGCGACAGTCGCCGTCCGAGCAGCTGGCGAGAGGTGAGTCTCTCCATCCCATCCGAACGTACAAAAGCGTCGAATGTTGACATGTGTGCGTCGATAGGCCGAAATCACGCGCTCCAAAGACGACGCCCATCAAATCATCCAAGCCCACGAACAAAAAATCAAGTCCGGCAGCATCACCCTCGGCGAGCTCGCCACCACCGAATCCGACTGCTCCTCCGCCCGCAAGCGCGGCGACCTTGGCTACTTTGGGAAGGGCGACATGCAAAAGGAGTTTGAGGATGCGGCGTTTGGACTCAAGCCCGGCGAGATGAGCGGCGTCATCGAGACGGCGAGTGGCTTGCACTTGATTGAGCGGTAAGTGTTGGCCGCGAACAAGACGGGGAGAAGCTTTGCACTGACTGAGACATCTGCAGGTTGGAATGAATTGCTGACCTGATGCGAGGTGGCTGGTGGCCTGCTTGCGGCTGAGTCGTGTTTGAGGATGCGGGGGTCATTGATATCCATGTTCATATCCCGAAAAAGTACATGCCGTTAAGGCTGCTGAATGTCCGAATCGTCGGACGATTTCAAACAATCATCGTTATTGCGCAATATGTATTTCAGTTGATTGAATGCTTCGCGAGAATGGGACCGGTTGACCTCGCTCCGTAGTATTTGCGATCAGCTAACCCCGTCGCCTGACATATCCTGTGTCTCAGTCTATCGCATCTATACAAATACACTGCTCTATCAATCGCAGCTGGTACCAAGACTATCTAAAGACCGCATATGTGATTGCGAAACATTCCATCCAACACCATACCATCAGCTTGCCAGATGCATAAGCACCCCGCGAAAAGGTTCAACCGTTGTGAACACCACCGTCATGATCCCGAAGATAGTCATGGCCAGGGCTGCGTAGGGAGCTGCGCGGCTTCTCACTCCGTACAAGTAGGCCACTCCCATGGCGGCGCCGTTGATGCCAATTGCGACGCCCGCCGCAATAGTCATTGCATCATCCCCACTCGGAGTAGTGGCAGGGGCTGAAGGCGACTTGCTTTTGGTTCCATCAGAAGGTCGATTGGCATCAAGCATCCTGCCATTCGAGCTCGCCTGGACTGACGCTGAAAAGGGGCTCCTATTTTCCTGCTCGCCCTCCAGAACAACACCAAGCTTCCCAAGGGCGAACGGATACATCAATTGCCCAAGTATCCCATTGCTCACCACTAGGGCTGCATTGGTTCCTAAGCTACCGTCTATTGCGATCATGGCGGGCTTGGCCAGTGCCAGAGTCGTACTTCTGGCAGCGAAAGCGAGGGACTCAGCCCTATGCAGGCCCATTAATCGACCAGCTAATACCGATAGAAACACGTTTCCAGCTGCGGCGGCGATCGATATTATGATGGTAAGGGTTCCTGGTACACTGAAGAGTTGACGGCGGCATTCGTAGAGCTTAAATCCCCATGTGAGAATGCCACACTCCAGGATAGACAGAGCAGCATCACCAGCACCAAACCATTTTGTCATGCCCTCCGGGAGTGGTTTACCAGTAACACTGGCGGTCCACAATGCGTATAGAGGAGTGCCGCTGCTGAAGAGCCTCAAGACCTGAGCCAGAGACAGGGAACCGAGGGCAGCGGCCTTCGCTTGTGTGTAAGCAGTCATTAGAAGCGTTGTAACAAAGACTGGGTTCATCAAAGTTGCTATAGCATCCATCAATTTCCGTGCATGAGGACACATTGCTGATGTCTTGAAACCTCTTTGGACTTTCAAGGAAGCAGCCCAGATGAACCAGAGTACGCATCCATCCAGGATGCGTTGCTCCCCAGTTGCGGCAGCCACGGGAGTTCCTACAAGAAAGATTCCAGTTGAGGATGCTAATAGAGGAAAATTTCCGGCGCAGAAACTCCACCAGCGAGACTCGTCGGCCGAAGAGTTTGTAGAAAGGTCAATGGATGATCTTCTTGTCGTGGCCCGCGATCGCTCGATGTCTGGTTCTGGAGTTCGGCAGCCAGTGCTCTTCCCTCGCTCGCTATTCACACAGGTGGAAATCGAGTCAGATAGCCATGAAATCTCTATCCGAGGCGGTGTTGTTGGTAAAGGCTGAGTGATGGCATCTTTCGCGTAAGCCTCGGTGGATGGTGACCTCAGTTTGGTGGCCGTTGCCATGATGAGAAAGGAGACGGCGAAAACGGTCGTCCATGATACTAAGTTTGTTACCACTGAGAATGTTAGAACCCAGAATCGAAATCGCACCACGGTGTGACGAACCAAAATTGCTTATAATCCGTGCTATTTCGCGTCCGTCGAGAATAGCGCTCTGATTGAGCATGACAAGGGGGATAGGAAACCCAAGCCCGAGGTGAGCGTTGATGAAATCAATCTGATAGAAGTGTAAGCATCGTTGTCGGGGTCAAAACGAAGAGATCAAGGACCTTCGACTTGATGCACCGCCGATATAAATCATCGCAATCATGAAACCACAGGTAGATGACCGCCATCAGCGCAAACGTCAATACCATTCCCAAGATGGAGGCAAAGAACTCGAGGTGTACAGTGGCCAGAGTCCGACTGAGACCCCAAATGACGAGTTCGCTGATCAGATAGATGATAGCCACCCATACAAAGTGCAAGACTTGTCCAGTAAAAACTCCCAGTCTCCTCCTCCAGATATATGAGACATTGATGGTTGCAGTGTCTTGGGTTGGTTGAAACATCGTAAATGTCTTTGTCCATGTTTGCCTTCCGAGACTCGAGAGGACTGGGCAACCTGTTTCATATGAATGTCTAAGACCGCGGTCTAGACATTGAAAGATTTCAAAGACGTCTTTGACTCTGTCCATCGTGCAACACCATGAAGAACAACTAACAAGAGACTGACAAGGGCTCGACGACAGGTCATAACAAAAGCAGGTAATTCAGATTATATGAGCTTGTTACACGCAAACCCGCACCTTGAGGTAGGGTGGCGATGGATTTAAGGATCCTTGATGGTTGACGAGAGGGCCGTGGACACGTCATGAAGGAGTACATGCAGAGGCGACTTGAACGAGGATAGGAGGGACATGGGAGAGAAAGCATGGCGGTGGGCATCCCGCAACGCCTTTCCCAATGAAGAACATCAAGAGGGTAATCTTGCCTTGTTGGATAACTTTTTGGAATAAGGGTGCATGCCCTCACGTTCGTAAACCTCTTTCAGTTGATCTAATGCGCCCTCCCGATGGTCGAGATGGGGGTCATGGCTAAAACCCTGAAGCTGAGGTCTCAGACGGACAAGGTCCCACTTGACAGCCGGCAGCAAGAGTAGGAGCCCATTGGAGCGCGGTGAGCTTTCACCTATCAGATGACGGCGTCGAGCAAACAAACATGGCACTGTTTGCCGGTGAGGGTCAAAATCGGGTACCAAACGGGAGGCTCCCTTGTCGAGGCCCAGATCGATCCAGACATGGCCGGCAGCATGGTCAGACGTGGGTCGTTTCCATCAATCAACACCGGTATCTCCTCTCTCCCTTTCTCGTACCAGGGCTTGCTGAGCCAAACTGCAACACGGCGCGTCATCCGAGCAAACGAGGCTGGAAATAGCATCCTCGCACCAGGATCAAGGCACGGCAGTCGAATATTCCCGTCCGGAGTGACAGAGCAACGACGAAGCTCGACACGGCCACTCTACCAGAAAATAAGCTCGCGGAGATATTTTAGAGGTCGGGGAACGTGGTGAGAAGCGAGAAAAGGGCTCCGCAGCCCCCTGGACCACGGCGTTGACGTTGCGAGACGCATGACGGGATGCAAACGGATAGGACGGGCAAGAGGTGACTCGGTGAACCGATAATGATTGGACGAATTTCTGAGATACCCCATTTCTTTCTGGAATCGAGTTTGTATTGTTTTCAACCGCTGCTGATAGATCCACTGAAGTCACCTCACGTAGCCCATGTAGCGATCACGAAGTTGATGTTGGGGTCGGGATGAAGTTCGATGAGATCTGGCAGCATACCATCTCATTGGGTCAACTAAGGACATCCAATGGTGCCTCAGGGCGCATTAGGGCCAGACTCCCCGGTCTACAGGCGAGGTCCCGCTGAGGAGCTGCACAAACAGCGCTGCAATCGGCGAAAGTGGAGCCTGCAGGGCGCTGTGCACTCAGCTTCCGTGTGCCGCATCGATTGGATGCCTAACATTGACCGCCCGGTGTCTCGGACCTTGACCCAACTTGTCCGTTTTCACTTCCTCATTATCACCCCAAAACTCAGGGATAACAAGTGATATCGCACTACTGCCTCTTCTTGCCCAAGAAATTTCTACTTACTGGAGCGGAGGGGCTCATCATTGTCTCCTAGCCGCCGGATCTTTCAGCAGCCCCCACAGTGCTGGAGCGTCGCCCAAACGTCCTAAGCTTACGGCTCTACTCAGTACAGCCCGCTCACTCGCCCACTTCCTTTGTGTATCGTTCGGCATAGCAGATACCCCTGTCGACCATTTGCCGGGAGAGGCTGAGGCAGAGTGTTTGTACGACACCTGGAAAGGGATCACTAAAAACGCCACTCGCTATTCTACAGGACGAAAATGGATTCTGGACCCCGGGACGATGCTGAAGCTTTGCTGATCAAGGTCGGGCGCGCGTACGGCATCGCTGTTGGGAGAGACGAGGTGCAGCGGGCCCTAGCGGATGCCGAGCGTGGCACTGCTTTTGCTGAATGGGCGAACATGCATCTGGGATCCGACAATCTTTTAACGGCTGATGAGCTGGCGTTGTGGGTACTCCCTGTTTGTGGCTGGGCTCGAGACTCCCGTTAGGATTGCTCAAGCTAATGTCTGAGACAGATATACTGCTTTGGATAAGAGTGGTCAGGTTGACAAGTTGGCGGATATGCACGATCTGGGTGAGGTACAGGCGGTCAACGAGAACGAGATTCGGGCAGCTATTGAAGAGTTGAACCGATCGACTGCCAGCATCGCTAAGCAAACCGAGGCACTGCGCCAGCAGCAAGATGCTCTGTCACGTCTAGTCAAGAAGAGTTCTGAGAGTCAAACCCAACGACGAGATCTCGAGGAGGCGCACCAGCGGAAGTCTGAGTCTGAACGCAAAAGATTGGCTACTGAGGTAAGACAATTCCGTCACAAAGGCATAGAGTTCTAGCTGATCAATTTTTCAGGTGGAGGGGCTGACTCAAAGTCTTGACTTCAGAGTCTCTGACCTAGAGCAACAGGGCAAGGAGAACAGGTCTAGTCTCAACCAAGTTGTGGATAACATGCTCCAATCCGATGATAAGTTATTATCCAGCTTGCAGAAACTTGGGTACGAGCTTGATCAAGACGACCCTGAGGAAGAGCAGACGGTTGAAAAACTGCGGGAGATTTGCATGCGGTATTGCCCCCATCGAGCTCATCATGCTATTCCCCTCGGCTAACTCCAGCAGCTTGATCAAGAACACAGTTGAGACCCTCCGAACAAGACTCGATAGAATTTATTTAGAGGCCATCCTTTCAGCGGAACGTTCAGGGGGTAGTAAGCCCGCCACTGAAGAGGAAGTGAAGGCGCTAGAAGAAGAGCTTGAGTCTCTATACTCGGAAATTCTGCCTGTCGCCCAGATGTCGGCTGAGCAACAGCATCTCGAGCCAGCGCTCAAATCAACCAACTCTCAAAGTGGAGAGAGCCTGAATCGATCGGCAGCTGCCGTCACATATGTATGTTTCATTTTGTGGATTGGCGAGCGTTTTACTGACAATCTTTAGGTCGACCAATGTCTTGACTATCTTCTGGATCGCATGAATAACATTGGCGAGCGTGTCGAAACGCTCAAGTCGCATCAGGCTGCCACCGAATCCCTCATATCGATAGCCAAGGCTGAGGTTGCAGTCTCAACTTCGCCCACAAGAAAACCTACCAAGCAAGCGTTACCAGCGTCCCCAATACGCAACCCATCCCCGATCCGAATGCAGCCCATCAACGGCAAATCTCGCTCTAGCAGGCGCAGGTCGTCAGGAATTCACGATGAGCCGGCAATGGAGGCCCTTCTACGAAACCTTGCACTCACATTACCCCTTACCGAAGATGATACCAGCAAAGAGCAAGTCGATAGCTTAGCTCGAACTCTGGCCGAACGTTCAAGAAAGGTTGATGACGTCTCCAGAAACGCTCAGGAGAGCTTTGAGGCCTTGACCATGTCAAAACTGGAAGACGCTCGTTTGGCTGTTCAGATGCTGCGGGATAGCGTACTCGCAGAGAGCCCCTTTGCGGAAGTCAAGATGATTGACCCTGAGATCGAAAGCTCCATACACTTTTTGGGACAAGAGGTGGAAAAAGTCAGGCAGGGCATTGATGCTGTTGATGCAAAGAAAGGGAACGGTAAGAGCGAGAAGGGTGAGGAAATGTTGCGTCGATGGGGATCTTGAAACGCCTTCACTGTTTAACTCAACTGCGTTAAGCTTTGCTGAATGACTATGAGCATTGGAAGCCGGAAGTTTGGCGTTTGATGTATGGCACAGGGCTGTTAATGCGGGCGCCGTTGGGCTGCAGTATTTCCACATGAGATAACTCAAAATTCCTCAGGGAAGAAAGCGTCAAGATCATGGCAGAAAGGGCTATCTGATTTTGATGCGTCAAGTCAGAGGTGTAACATCAGCAGAGAATGAAGTCCTCCCCGAGGCTGCTAGATCATCTACAACATACCCAGGGAGCAAGGTTGGAGTTTATATCGATTTACTGAGATTCTCGCCCAGGGGTCAGAGACCTGCGGAGCTTGACTCATTTTTCTCGCTTCAGGAGCGCTATCCTTCTGTTTGGCATCAGGATAGAACAGGGTGGCCAGGACCGCAGAAGGCTGAAAAGTGGCCAGGGGCTCGAGGAGGGGAGATGGGAAGGCAGTAGGATATGCGAGGTTGTGACTGGGCGATGTGTCAGCCACCATTCCCTCGTTCGTTGAAAGAAAACATATTGCGCGAGTCCGTTCTTAATATCCCGAATTCTATAACGCCGCGTCCTTTTCGAAACAGACACAACTATCCGCTCTGGCAAACTCCGACGGCAAACAGGGCTTTGATCGTGAATGCCGTCATTGCCTTTGAAGTCCACCGAAGTTTGCATACGTGAGCGAACTCGTCAAGTCAACTGACTGGTTCAGGAGAACGCGTCATGAGAAACCTTTCCGGCGGCGACCGTGCGAAGACACAAAAGAGTCGCCGCCGAAACAATGCACACGTCTTCCTGCCTCTGAGGAGAGCTGCATGCAAACACTTGGCATACTAGACACCACATAATTTCTGAAGCTTCTACCACCTGTGTGGTTGAATCGCCAGCTGCACACTATTTTCTACCTTGTTTCTAAGGCAAGCTGCCTGCATTCACTTGGATAAAATGATCAACAGCTGACAAACAACTATGCTTAAGGTCCCCAGCTGAACTAATTTCATCTGCGCCTAGCACTTGACAAGAAAACTGAGCCTCCCTCTTCCCTCTGCCCTCACTCACCTCTTCCTTCACCCACTTCTTCCATCTGAGCCTATTTCATTAAAGCTTGTCTGTCTTCAACATATGTCATTCATCCACCTCCCTAAGGCCAAGGGGAGATAATTAAGCCTGAATTTATTTGTTTAAGCATCTTCGGCCCATGTTTAGTACCTCGGGGAGCGAGAATGCCTCCCTTCAAATGCTTTGTCACCCCAGGGGCGACTAAGTACATGCTCCACCACGTCTTTCTGCCGCCTCGACTTCCGGGAGGCGACGATTACGATGCAAACCTTGATTCTCAGATCATCGAGTGCGTCCAAAGCACTCTTAAAAGCTTAAGGAGCAAGACGCATGAACTCGACTATCCTGCCATCGACATCTGTCAGGCTATGATTGGGAAGCTACAGCAGTCAAGAGGACCGACTGGCTTTATCTGCGAGAACAACCTTTTGCAGCTTCTTGACGAGCTTCAGCCAGGTAGGGCACAAGTGAAAACAAATGCAAAAAATGCCTTCCATTTTCTGACTGTGCTACAGGTCACATCATTCCAGTTCACGTGAGGGCGCAAAATGCTGGAATATTAATTCGGTGTGACGACGAAGATATCATTTTCGAAATGTTCGAACTATCGCCCACGAATGAGGCAGTTCTTACCACAAAAGGGTCTCTCAGGCGTTACTTTCCCCCGGTCGCTGTTTCGGTCTCCGCGGAAGCATTTGGGAAGCAGGGCTTCAAACCAGCTCTTGCTGCTACCCTCGCCAAAATGAGCTCTCAGCCGGTGTCTGAAACGATACCGCAAGTGAACAGAGCAGATCATTTTCACGATGAAGAACGAGACACAACAGACCCCAGGATGGTCACCGAGCTGCTATTTAGCTTCTTGCGGGCGAACGGGTCGTCAGTCCAAGTGAGCGGCATATGGAAGAGGACTCGAGAGGAAGTAATTTGGTTCAGCGGTAACAGCAAACTTCCCTGGAGACGAAGTCCTTTATGGCTACTCATTCGTGTGAGCCTACAGCTCACCCTGGAGCGCTTGTCCTCTAAGCTTTATAAGCGTTTCCAAGTCTTCATGATGGCGCAGATTCTCTCCGCAGCCACTTCAGAGAAGTTTGACAGCGATTCACTTTTCGCCATGGAAGCAAAACTCTCTCAGAGAGTTCGAAAGCTGAACTTGAAAGTGCACGAGAAATGGATGAGACTGGCCGCCGATAAAATGATAGCAGCGACACGACAGTTGAAGAGTCGATGGAGTGACATCCTCAAGATCCATGAAAGGAAGGTAAATCTCACCCCCTTTTCCACAATCAAAATAGACGAGGATGTCTATTTCGACCTTCCCGATCTTGAAGTGTATCTGCGAACGATATCCAGGAGACAGAGGTCGACGGATACGGCAGTGTTTGAGCCAGTCCTCCCCATTCTAGCCCTGTCTCCAGAAGCTTTGCCTTCGATGGGCAAGTTAAACTCCGCTCCTTCCTCAATACAAGTTTACAACCTTATGATATTTGAAGAGTGGGTTGAAACTTACCTCGATGGTTGGCTGGAAACAAACCTTAAGATAGAGGGAACGTGTTCTAGTCTGAGAGATGTAATTCGAGTCTATCATGGGCTTGCATCTCGAGAGTATGAAGGTAACCCTGAGGCGACTTCTAACATGACTTTGACGATCCTGGAGCTTTGGGTTGCTTGCGATAAGTCTGCCACCGCTATTCACTCCAGACTCTCGGACTATGACATCGAAATGCCATTCGGAGTCTTGGGCTCGTTGTTGCTTAGGCTTAAGAAGGACCTAAGAAGGCTCTGTCTAGTTGAGGAATACCTGAAAGAACGAGTGTTGAGGACTCAGTCAGGAATGCCTTCTATCTTCCTCAGCTTTGGGGATCAGAAAGCTTTCTCAAATAGGTACTTCTCCTCTTCTACGAAACTCGAATCCCTCAAACAGAAAATTGAGCAAAACGCCAAGCGACTGAAAACCGCTAAGATCAGCGACTTGGAGCGACTTATAGCCCAGTATTGTCATCTAATGAGTCAGTATAGGGCCAGGACCTGCGAGACAAGACCTATCGAAGATGAAAATGGAGAGGAGGTGATTCAACACATCTTGGAGTGTCAGCGTTGCGCATTCAAACGGGAGGCAGACAGCCTCAAAATAGAGGTCCATGAATGGCCTTTACCAGCGAATGACTTAGAAGCTCAATCAGTAGTCTTCGAACTTGACCCTCCGCAATCTTTCAGCGCTTGGAGAGACTGCACTGTCTATTTGATCAACAGCGTCCTGCTATGCCCTCCATCAACTCGAACTCCGCCACATGCAAAGTGCACCCTTGAAAACTATCGCGATTTGTCCAGCTTCAGGGCCGACCAAAGCACTCAACAAAAAGTTTATATCCTTTCAGAACACAAACCTTACAATTCGATTCATGGAGAAAAGAAAGTCAACGCGGATACTACGCAGGATGATGTTTGCATCAACAATGGCCTCCGATGGAGATATTACAACTCGGATTCAGAGGCATTTCTAGATAAGTTTGCTTTAAGCGACGAATTCGCAAATCTCTGTACTTTTCGGTTACCGGAGCGCGCATCCTCGATACAGCGTTTTTTGCGACGTCCTCATCATCGCCCAGCCGGGGAAGGCCCCAATTTAGTGGTAGCCCTCCAACACAGCTGTCCTCCTCACTTTGCCCTGGATGAATTCCGTTCATTATGCTCTCTACTTCTTGGACATCATCTACAGTGGTTGAACCTTCTGACTCAGCTGTCTACTTCGGCCCTCGATTGGAAGAAGGTGGAGACCATCCTCTTCATCTTCCAGCTGTCGCAACAATGCGGGCCAAGCTCAAGTCAACACCAAGCTTTGAGACCTTCCAATGAAATTCTAAGCGACAAAACATTCGCAACTAAACTACTCGAAAGCCTTGAAATTTCTATGATCAGAGTGAAAGAGAACTGGGAATCTTGTCTAGCCGTTGGGGCATTCGTACATATTTCGGGATGTCTATTATCTTTGGGGCCTGAAGACTTGCAACGCGAGTGTTTGGGGCTGCTCGAACTCTGTCGTCAGACATGCTGGAGATGGCTTCAATCGCTTCTCAAGAAGGCTTCTCAGACTTTGGACGACATCCAACGCTCAAGGTTCCTTGAAAAAGCTCTCGATATCGCGCTGATCTGCATGGATACCTTTAATGTTGACACAGGGTTCTTGCAATCTTTGGTAAGAGATCCCAACGAAGCGATAATTCTTTTGGGATGTTCCTTGGCTATTCAGGAGACTATTTCAATGGCTTTAAACCAGAACTCACTACAGGTCTCCTTATTATACCGTTGGCGGCGGTTAGCACTTCGAGCAGCACCAATGCTCTCTGATCAGATCACAAACGCGAGAAGCCCGTGTCTTGACAAAGCTATTCGAGGTGTTTGGCCTGCTTACAAGCCTGCAAAGGCCTGGAAATCCAATTGTCTTTCTGGATATTGGCTAGAAGGAGCATCGTTGAACGAAGCACATGACGGTGAAGCGCCGATTCTTTTCAGCTTAGTCACGGGCGAGTTTCGCGTTGGTGGACGACCTTTGAGTCGATTGCCAGCAAGCATAGAAAATCATCCCGACTATGAGAAGTTCTTTGGAAAATCACGACTTAATGTACTGCCAAGTGCAGAATTTGGGATGCAGTTTTCTTCGAAGAAACTTTTTGAAGGTTATTCGATACACCTAGGCTTGGAGGGTGCGTCCGATGGCACAACTGAGCTCGATCTTTTACTCCGTGCTTGTAAGGATGGTCATGTTTATGACTTGATCCCGAAACGAGTGTTGGCAGGCCATTTTCCGACCTTTTTTTCCGATAACTTTGTCCATTGGTATGATCATGAGAGTGAATCTATCGAATTTCGCCCTTGCAGCCAGCCCTGGGAGGCTGGCTCATCAAACTGGCATTTGACCAAAGGCAATACGGCTTGGCAGCTCAAACAAGGCAGCTCCAATGTCTTGGTGAACCCATCTGGGAAGACAGCGAGCTTGGTTCATAGCATCTTTTCCCCTTTGGAGGACCTCTTTGGCCTTCAGATACAACATGAATTCGATACTAAGGCCCTCATCATCAAAATTCCCAGGTTAGGATTATCGTTTCGGGTCGACCCTGGGACTTACTACATCTGCTCAAACCAATTCGAAGGGATGCGAGTCGACGATTTACAAGACATCAAGACACTTATCGGCTTGAGAACTAAGCTCGTGCTTTGCAAGATATCAGATCCAAGATCACGTCTAGTGCTGATACCTGAAGGAGCGATATCCTACAGATATTCAGGGAGCTCAAAGGAGGGCACTTCCCATGTTGAAGTAGCAGTTGACCAGACGACGTCAAACAAAACTCAACACTATGTTTTGGAGGAGCATCTGGGTCAATTATCTGGAAACGGCACTCTTCAGAGCAAACTATTTCTGGCCTATTTGCACGCTCTGACGTCTTATTGCTTACCGGATCCCCTAACAGGCCATACCGGGACCGAACAAGCTCTCAGCATCCTCGATTCCAAGGGAGTGCATTCTTTTACATGTCTGGATCAGGATAATATTGATATGTGGGTGAAGATTTCGGAACTCACCCCTGAAAGAATTTACCATCCACCCAATCTCAAGTTAATGCAAATTGTTAAATGGGTCCCAAATCTCAGCGTGTTTTGTGGGCACAGCTATTTCTATACCCTTGCAAGCTCAGTGATGCAGCAAGCGCACAAGACCAAGTTTTTCTACCCAGATCAATATGTTGAGACTCCAAACTTGGAACGGCCCCATGGTCATTTATACGCTCGAGAGGCCATGCGATCGTCAACTTTTCGAACTACCGGATTTGGGGCTGAAGAGCATGACAAAAATTGGGATGTTGTGTACAACCCCCGGGGTTGTGAACAAAATTCAGATCGGGCAAGACGCGCTTTCCAGGCTGTATCAGTGATCATACGACCGTCGGGCACTCTTCACGAGCCACCAAAGGACGACATGGTCGAGGAACTCTACAAATTGCTTTCAGGTGATGAATTAGCTGGTACAATGCCTGCGCTCGAGGTAGAGGACTTGCAGTATGGTTCACGCTGGTTAGAGCCTATCAAGACTCTTCTCCCAGCAGTCTGGTGCAAGTTTCATGATGCTCTACGGGGCGGCTTATCTGGTCTAAACAAATACCATATCGCAATTTGTCTTGCGGCTGTTGCATACGCTAAGGGATCGAATCCCGTAGCTACCCAAGTCCTCATTGCACTTGCCACTACGCCGGCCCTCCAGAGGATCGAATTAGCCCAAACCGGTGCGTTAGACTTGTCCAAGGGTCGCAAAGCCTGTCGATCCCAGATTAAAGCCATGATACGGGAGAAGAGACTAGAATACAAACGGTGCCCTGAGGTACTCTTGCCAAGGTTACCTAACGAGACCAAGAACCGTCTGAGAACCCGTCGAAAAGCCACATGGGAGGAAAACACACAACGCTTTTCAGAAATGGTCATCACCGACTTTTTTGAGCAATGGCCTCGCCAAGTACCCACTTCACCTCGAGAGGTGTCATCTTTCGAAAAATACTTCGATGGCAATGCAGTCATGATCAACATGAGAGTGCGCTTCTCGCTCTGGAAAGGTAACGAGGCTTTCGCCGCGTATCTGACGCGCATCCACGGGGAGCTCTCAAAAATTCCTATTCATCCAATTCTAGTCCCCGAGAATTCTCTCGTGAAGGAACCCTATGTTGAACATCAATCAACTCGATTCGTGTCCATCCTCGAAACTTTACGCAGTTCCCCCCCAATACTTATACCGAGATTCAACCCAGAACCACAGATGAGGACGCTTGTCCTACCCGAATGTACGATGGAGAGGCCTCGTCTAACCATGTTACTTGATAGGCTTTCTACGAGAACCAGTTCTCAGCAGGAGATTCAGTATTTTGAAGACCTCAGGGAGAGCACAGACTGTCTCGGAGATAGGGTAATGAAGTACACATTGACAACGGAAGTGGACGATCTGCGGACACTGCTCACATTCCATCGAAATGCGGTGCAATCTCACGTCGATGAAGCGTATCACGCAATGATCCGAGCCGTCAGCCGGGATGAAAAAGCAGCTGGCCCTCGCTCTGAGGCGCTTACATCAATCTCCATGGTTGCAGTAACATACCAGTGGCCAAGGTTCTCCAAGCGCCTATTCCTCCAACAGCTAAATCGAGATTGTTAGCAGCACTTACCTGATGTTTGGAAAGAGTCGGTTGTGGTTTGGTGCCTCGGCTTGACAGAGCTTCAGCGAGCGGAAAGATTGCTGCAAAATGTGAACAATGAAGCCGAGCTGATCAGAGAACTACAAAATGAGGGTCATCGGACCCGGGACCCCTTGGAGTCACCGGAGCATCTTCTCCTTGAGATCGAGAGTGGCATTTTGATAAGAGACGTCCAAGAGCAAATCGCGCGAAAGATGACGAACCCACCTCAGAACAGAAATGCCGTGATGCAATTGAATATGGGAGAGGGCAAATCCTCAGTGATAGTTCCAATCATTGCAGCCTCGCTCGCTGATGGTACAAGACTTGTTAGAGTAATTTGCGCAAAGCCGCAGTCGAACCAGATGCTCAACATGTTGGTATCCAAGCTGGGAGGCTTGATCGGTCGTCAAGTCTACCACATGCCATTCTCGCGGACCCTTAAGGCCGGGGAAGAAGAGGCGAAGGTCGTTAGGGAGCTATGCGAGGACTGCATGTCGAAAGGTGGTGTACTTCTAGTGCAGCCGGAACATATTCTTTCATTCCACCTCACGGGAATAGAGTGCCTCATCAGTGGCCAGGAGACTCTTGGAGCAAAGCTACTAAGAATTCAGCACTTCTTCAACCAGAATAGTCGAGATATCGTTGACGAATCCGATGAGAACCTCTCAGTCAAGTTCGAGCTAGTCTACACGATGGGTCAACAACAACCGACTGAGCATAGCCCCGACCGCTGGTTGCTCATCCAGGAGGTGTTGGGTCTGATACCCAGATATGGGTCTGAACTGCAGCAGATTATGCCTCAGTCTGTCGAATACTACCATAAGCCTGGGGGCAGATTTCCACAGATCCGAGTGCCCTACGAAATTGCGACAGAGAAACTGGTCCAGCTTCTAGCAAACCACATTTGCGTCGCCGGTATCATAGGTTTGCCGATTGCGCGACAGTCTGAACCTATAAGAAATGCCGTGTTCCAATATATCAGCAAATTCAATCTCTCCGCGGCTGAGATTGCGGCTGTTGAGGAGAGCGATTTTTGGAATGCTTCAACCTCTACCAACATCTTGCTTGTTCGAGGACTCCTAGCCGGGGGAATTTTGGGATTCGCACTAAAAGAGAAGAGATGGCGAGTAAATTATGGCTTGGATTCAGTCCGAAAGCCAGGAACCAAGCTCGCCGTGCCTTACACTGCAAAGGATCGTCCTACAGGACGGTCTGAATTCAGCCATCCGGACGTTGTTATTGTCCTGACTTGTCTCGACCACTATAACGGCGGCTTAGATGACGGCGATCTCTTCTTAGCCTTTAATCATCTACTACAAGCAGACCAAGCCGATATCGAATACCGAATCTGGGTCACTTCAGCGCCGGGTCTCGCCTCCGTCTTCAAGCAACTAGCGGGTATCAACATTCGCGATCGGGAGCAATGTACTTCACAGATCTTCCCTCATCTAAAATACTCCAAAGGCGCCATCGACTATTTCTTAGCCAAAATTGTCTTTCCGAAAGAAATGAGAGAGTTTCCTCGCAAGCTATCTGCTTCAGGATGGGACCTTGCTCAAGTCAAACGCAATCCGACCACTGGGTTCAGCGGTACAAATGATTCACGCCATATATTACCTTTGACGATCAAACAATTGGACTTGCCAAGTCATAAGCATACAAACGCCTTGGTCATGGAGTATCTTCTGCAACCCGAAAACTCCGTTTCCATCATGCCCTCGCTTGGGCAGGGAGTAACTTCAGTTGGTCAAGCACTCCTCGAGATGGTCACAACCATGCAACCAGAAACCCGCGTCATTATCGACGCCGGTGCTCAGATCATTGAATTAAGCAACAGAGAGGTCGCCAAAAACTGGCTCGCGTTGGCAAATGATCGGAACTCGATCTTGGCTGCTGTGTTTTGCGATGAAGAGGATCAAGTGTCGGTCCTCAACCGAGAAGGACAAATTGAGCCCCTTCAAACTTCACCATTTGCAAGGCAACTCGGGTCATGCCTCGTCTTCCTTGATGAAGCCCATACACGCGGCATTGACCTACGCCTTCCTTCAGACTACCGAGCGGCAGTCACACTAGGGGCGGGCCTAACGAAAGATCGATTAGCCCAAGGTAAGGTTATATTGTGATGTTCATGCGTGATGGTTGATTTACTAACGAGGGTTAAGCTTGCATGCGAATGAGGAAATTAGGACATGGTCAGTCCGTGGTGTTCTGTGTCCCAGCCGAAATAAGGACAAAGATCTTGCATATCACCGGGCACGGCGAAGATTCCGAGATTACTGCCGAGGATATCCTTACCTGGGCAATGTCTGAGACTACTCTTGATCTACGGCGAACCGTCCCTATCTGGGCAACTCAGGGTCGATGCTTCGTTCGGCAGAGAGAGCTTTGGGAGCAAGCACGGACAGATGATGGGTTCAACATGGACCGAAACCATGCTGAAAAGTTCCTGGAGGAAGAAGCGAAGACCATTGAGTCTCGCTATCGCCCCGGACCGTCAATTGATGCTAGTGCGTCCGACCAGCTTACGGGTAATATGATGCTGGACGAGATCTCACACCGCTGTCGAGAGTTTGAGTGCACGAGTGCGGCATTTAGACCACTTCAAGAGGAGCATGAGAGAGAACTGGCACCCGAAGTTGAGGAAGAGAGAGAAGTCCAGCGGCCACCGTCAGCTGAGCCAGCTGAGCACAAGATTCACCCTAATGTTGCAAACTTTGTTTCTTCCGGTGAGCTTCATCACGAAGATGGCTTCAAGTGGGCTTTTGAGGCCTTCCGCAACACCAGCGCCGCAGATTACCTGGACCTTGAGCAGCAGTTCCCTCACGGACTTCGGGTAACAGAGGACTTTGCTCGAACGGTCAAGTATAATCAATCCAACGATGGATACGACTCTTACCAGCGCAACGTTCAATGGATCCTGACTAGCGTCGACAAGGAAAGAAAGGTGAAGTACATGGTTGTGATCAGCCCCTTCGAAGCAAATTCTCTCTTCAGTACGATCAAGTTGTCCACAGTGGTAATGCTCCACACGTATACGCCACGACAGAACCATAGCTTTGCACCAGTGGATCACCTCCAACTCTTCACAATACCTTCCAACGAATCGAAGCGAGTAATCCCGCGACAACTCATCGTAGAACTCAATATATTCGCCGGCCAGTTGTACCTCGCCGACTTCAAAGAGTACACGGAGGTCTGCGATTACCTGGGGCTTGCATAGAGCGCAGCTGAGCCGGGCATGGTGGTCAGATCCGATGGGTTTATCGAGCCAAGCCGAAGGACTAGAAACGGATCGTCGTTTACCAAGAGCCCAGTGCAGTTTTTGAAACTCCTTCTAACCAAGATTAGACGGGACTGTGGAGGCATCGAGAAAACACACATGGGTAGGATACTGGATGGCAATTTGCTAACGGAGGATGATTTCGAGAGCCGGCCGAAAAGAAAGGTAGTCGAGATTAAGGAGGAGAGCAAGGAGTGAGAAAACGGTCAGCAGCTCGGGACGGAAGGGGTTTAGAGTGTTTCGAGGAGAGGTTAACAGATGTTTGCTAGTTGAGTACCCAGAGAGGAGTCGTGCTTATGCTAATACTTTACTGCTTTTGCTACTCTGTAGGTTCCGCCACATCCACACATATCGAATGCTTCATTTTCACCACGTCTTCTTGTGAAACGATCTTTCATGTGAAGAGTGATGCTGTCCATAGAGCTGTCTTGTCGTTGGACCGTCGTTGCCTCGCCGTTGTCTTCCGATACCATCACCAACAGTCGAAGGTCTTTCTTCAGCAATGACTCGTACTCGCGACCGGCCCAAGCAACGGCAAACACATCAACGGTCACACCGGCAATTGCTAGGCAGGACACCAAGTAACGTGGCACGCGTTGCAACAAAACATTCTTCCCGTCCGCGAATCTCCTTCTAGCATCACGATCCCTGCGGCAGAGCAAGGTTCTCCCAATCTCTCAGTGATGTGCCGGAAGGGCAGCCAGCCGACCCCCGCACACCCCCGGCAGCTCCGCATCCGCGGGCTAGTCGACGCAAGGACGCCATTCCGACGATTAGCGCGACGCCCCGAGCCTTCGATATGAGATGTTGATGTCATTCTGGATCCTGATTGACAATAGCTGTATTCGGATTGGCTGCTTCCCCTGGCGTTTTTGCCTTGTCTCGGACTATCTAGGTAACTAGGTTGCCTTTTTGGGCTGGGTAGCGTTTTGGGCGTTGCTTAGCTGGGAGGATGGGTTGCTCTCGTGAGATGAGGGAGAAGAACGTCGATTGAAGAGAATTTTACTGCCGGGATGGGGATGGGGGGGATGATGGGAAGAGAGGCACGATAACCATTATGCGAACGCGTTGGGGTTCAAGACAAGCCACCATTGACCATCAATCTACAATGCGCCCAGAACAATGCCATGGCAACAAAACTCTCTCTCTCCCCGCCGACGACCCGAACACCACCAACATACTCATGCCAACAGCCAAGACACACACGGCAATCTTATTAGCCTGCAGCCCAATCACAACAAGGCCGATTTGGAATCAAATCGCGCGCCCTAGCCCCAGCCCAGCCTTCCATCGCCTCAAGGAATCACCTCCTGCGCGGTAGCTTCCCCGCAAACCAGCGTCATCACCTTCAGGTAAGTCGATCGCAGACGACTGCACGACGCCCCCCTACGCTGGGTTAGATCGTCCTGCCGGACGGCCCAGCACGGTTCCGGGGCGGGCATGTTGGAGGAGATTGGGGAACTACAGGGAGATTGAGCCCGTTGCGAGGTGGATTGGTCGATGGTTTAAGAGGGCGTTCGCCTGCAGAGCGAGTCAACTTGATTCCAAACCCTCCACACCTCTCTCAAGTCTCTCGAAGAAACTCACTCGCTCCCTTGACTCGCTTTGTTCTCTGTAGTATTATCTTCAAGATGTTGTTCAAGACTCTCATGTTCGCAGCTGCTGCTGCCTCCGTCAACGCCCAGCGTCCTTCGGATACCCCCATCTGCGACTACTACACCACCGCCCTCTTGAAAGACAACACTGCCGAAAACCAGGCAGCTCTCCTTACTGTCCTCGTTAACACCGTCGTCATTGGCAACTGTAAGTCTCCTCATCCTCGTCCCTCCAGCCTCGCTGCCATCCATGTACTAACACCATCTTCTTCAGACACTCAGCCCAATGTTGGCATCAAGGTTCCCGGCATCCTCGCCAAGGGCGACGTGAACGGCACCGAAGTCAATCTCCTCCCCTACTTCAACGGTGACCTCGCCTCCACCAACCGAGGTGGCAAGGGCGGTGTCTCCGTCAACTTCCTCGACGGAGGCGGTGCCGCTCCCTTGATGAAGAACAAGCCCGCCGACGACGACAAGTCGAACCAGTAGTGAGTACCTCCACACTGAACACTCATCCAACGAACCCTCCACCGCTAACAAAAACACCAAACAAAGCTTCCTCCTCACCCACCTCTACCAATTCTTCGGCTCCCTGCTCGGCTGCTCCATGCAGGGCATGTCCGGCTTCGACGCCTACACCGCCGGCGCATCCATGTACAAGGTGCACAAGTTCATGGACCTCGACTACGCCCAGGTCACCTACTTCATCACCCAGGTCGCCCTCGCCGCCGAGTCCTTCGGCGTCGCCAAGGACGACATCACCCTCGTCGGCACCGCCCTCAACGGCATCTTCAACGTCAAGTGCGGGCCCCCCACCACCGCCGTCAAGGCCCAGGGCCCCCAGCTCCAGTCCATCTGCATCGACGAGAAGACCTGCCCGCTCGCCATGAACGGCACCTGCAGCATGTACGACACCCCCATCATGCCCAAGTCCAACTCCACCAGCACCATGTCCAGCATGATGCCCAGCGGCACCATGATGCCCAGCGGTACCATGATGCCCAGCGGTTCTGCGTCGCCTTCCGGCGTCAAGACTGGTGGTGCCGCCGCGAACGGCCTCAGCTTGTTGGCTGTTGCCATTGGTGTTATCGCGTTTGCCTTGTAATCAAAAGCTCGGGAATTTTTTTGAGGAGGAACTTTGTAATGTGGAAGCATATATACCCATAGCTTAATGTAAAGTCAATTCAATTTACCAATTCAATCCTGAGAACACCAGTTCAAACCAAAAAAAAAAAA
>JAMYIC010000787.1:33166-43318 GCA_024112705.1 Microcera coccophila
GTTTCCATGTTCCCGTTCCCTATGCTTTGTCTCAATTCGCACTATTATCCACCTGTCTCGTATTATTCGCCACGCGGTCTGGCTCCCAATTATCACCCGGCAATCCTACAATGCTCGCTGTCGACGACAGCACTGGTTCCACATCGCGCACCAACACCGTCTCCGCCTCACCGACACCAATCATGGGAGAAAAGACAAAGGTATAAAACTGCATGCTATCACCCAACTCGACCAGCGACACAGGCAAGCTCACGATGGACAAGACAGGGATATCTAAGAGGCTGAGCCCGGAAAAGATGGACCATCCCGGAAAGGGGTGCCCCACCTCGGATCCGACACTGGCGGGGTTGATGGCGCTGCCTCCGGGCTCGGCACTTTGCGCGACGGCGCAATTCGGTACGGCGGCCCCGGGGAGGGTCTTGACGGTGCCGAAATTGCGGGCGCCGGTGTTGAGGATGCGGAGTCGGGAGGCGAGGCCGGTGTTGAAGGTGAGGAGGCGGGTG
Source organism: Microcera coccophila (assembly GCA_024112705.1). Lineage (NCBI taxonomy): Eukaryota > Fungi > Ascomycota > Sordariomycetes > Hypocreales > Nectriaceae > Microcera > Microcera coccophila. The sequence goes on from JAMYIC010000787.1 coordinate 33,670, forward strand.
ATGCGGTGGGAGAGTTCGGTGCGGCTGCGTTTTGCGTCGTTTTGGCCTCGGCTGCGAGGAGCGAGCGGGTGTGAGCAATGCTGGGCAGACAAGGCGCACACACAAGGCTGAGGAATGCAACTCACCATTCAAGTATCGTCATCATCATGGTCATTGACAGATTGTGGAATCGTATCCTTGCGGCCAAGGCCCGGATCTTCTTTGCATGGCGACTGCAGGCCTCGGCGGGACTCGAAGCAGCGGCTTCTCCCTCCAGAGCCTCGCAGAAGGAGTGGAGCTTCGTAAAGGCCAAGACGGTATCGGTCAAGGTGGCGAGCAACTCATCCACCTCGATCCAGGTCCCTCGTTCCGGAAAGGTAAGCTGCGAAGCATGCAGTGAGACGAGCGTCTTGTACAAAACCTGGATCGACGATCGACACTCGCGCAGTCCGTGGAGCGCCTGATTGATGGCTGCGGTGAGATCCTTGGGCGCCGTGTTCAGGTCCCAGAGGATGTCGATTGCGTGGGCGCCGACGGCTAAAAGACCGACCGTTGCGGTCGTGACCGATAATGAAGTGCCATCCATGGGGTCAGGCTGGATTCATTCGCGATATCTTCGGCCTCCTCTTTCTTCTCTCTCGGCGAAGTCTCGGCGTACCTCAAACCGGCAGTCTACAGCCTGCAGTCGTTCGGTCTTTGATCTTCAATTTTCGAAATCGTGAGCAAGCAAACAGAACCGACGAGTAAAGTGTCTACATTCTTGGCGCCGGCCGCCTTCATAAAAGATCCCAGCTGGAAAAGCGGCAACGCAAGCCCACCTCGTCGAAGCACGCTAGAACTGCCGTGCTTCCGAGACAGCAACACCAGGCCTCTCCGTCCAAGACACACGCCCTCTTCCGGTCTGGTCCCCCCCCCCCCCCCAACCTTAAGAGCCAGCGAACACCGACGGGCACTGAAAGCCACAGAGATCCGCCCGGAAGCCACCACTGAATTGGGGGGAGCCTGAAGGAGGAGTGGCCCCAGGGGAGGGGGTGGGCTAGGAAGGGTCTTCGTCATGCTTCGAAGGGCAGCGCGCCGGCTTCGTTTCCCGCCAACGCGCCCGATGGGATGTACAGGGGGGTTTTATTGGCCATGATCGGATACCGGCACCGCGCGGTGAGGATCCATTCATCCAGAGATTCCAGAGTCCAGACCCTCGAAAGCCCACTTTTAGGGTCGGGAGATTTGAATTTGATAACGCGGCCGAAAGAGAACATGTGTTGCGCGGGTATGAGAGAGAGAGAGAGTCGATGATGCATGAGGAGAGGGCGCGAGTTGAAGCGCCCAAGCCCAAGAGGAAGGCGCTGGATTACAGTGGCTGCGTCCTTTTGGGGCAGGTGTTACAGCGATTGACGCACTGAATCACGCTGTGCGCGGGCTTCCCATTGTGCTCAATTGTACTCGCGCTCTTAGGTAAGGCGAACTGCACATCAATGTATTGGGAGGCGTCTGTCTCACGGCAAGGCAGTTTCACACGCCTGACCGGGTAAGCGAAGGGGTAAACAACTGTGTTATTTCCGAAAAATCCATTCATTCGGCCGTATCTGTGTCTAGAAATGCCAGACGCCATCCACCAACCCGATGACCCAATGAGACAGCAGCGAAATAACCCGCTAGCAAGATAACTCGATAATCAAATAAACTCAACAACTCCATAGCCCCGCCCCCCCTAATTCTCCCCTAATTCTCCCCCCCCTCCATCGGAAAACTCACCTAACCCAGCCGCACCCTCACTGAGCAAACCACACTTGCTCCATGCGCTCGGTCTGCTCCGCCACACAGTTCGCGACAAAACTCTCCCTAGCACGTTCCATCATGTCAAACTCACTAGCCATCATCCGCTGAAACTCACTCTCGACATCCCTGTGCGTCGCCGTCTGTTGCTGTCGTTCCAGCCTCGACATGACGCTGTACACAAACGGCACGAAGCCCACCTCCAGGTCTTCCATGCCCGCCGGCATGTTTCCCTGCTGAATCGCCTGCTCGTTTTTGGTTCTTGCGTCGCTGAGTCTGATCCATTCTTCTTCGATCATGTTGTGAAAAGCCGACTCCACGATATATATGAGAGGAAGAAAGCCTTTGCTTTCAAGGGAATGCATGAGGGAATATACCATGGGGACAAAGCCGACCTCCAGGTTCTCTGTGCCAGCAGGGAAGCCTCTCATACGGATCAGCTCCAGGAACTTACCTCGTGCCTTGCAGTCCATGCATTCAGGGCGATACTCACCACCATCGGGAATTGTCAATGGGAGACGACGAGCTTCCTCGACAGGTTCCGTTTGAGCAGGCGCGGAAAGAAGGCTGACGTCAAGGGAACAAGTCTCGCAAGCAAGTGTCATTCGGCACATGGGACATTGTCGTCCGTGGTTCTGAATGCCCTCCTGACAGACCTGGCAGCAGATATGACCGCAGGGCATGATCTGGCAGAGGAGAGGGGTGCTGTTGTCGCAGGGGAGGTTAGCGATCGACAGCGTTTCGAAGCAGATGGGGCACACACCTTTGACGTGTTGCTTTTGGCCATCCTCCGCACTGAGGATGTGGCGACGGAGGGTTGGCCAGTACGATTCGGCGACTAGCTCAGGGGTAGAAGAGACCATGGTGGGTGAAGCAGATGATGTTGTTGGTTGACAGGTAAGTCGTTGCGATTGTCAAGCTGTGAGTGATCAGGGTGGGTTTTCTTGAGCAGATGCACGAACTGTCTGACGTCGAATCGAGTTGTGCTGAGTTGCGATGCAAAGTCAGACAAAACAGTCAACCTATTAACAACTCCGAGCATTGCGCTGTCCAGGAAGCGCAGAGGTAAATTCACGAAGCATAATGTTATCCAAATTCGATACGAACAAAGGGCACAACAAGCATGTTGCGACACTCTGGTCGATGAGCAACACTCGACAACATGCGCATTTCATTAAACACAGCCATCAGTCCTCCCCCTACCCATATCTAACATCAGGTGTCCAGCGAGCTTGTCCTTGGCGGCTAGGTATACATCACCACACAAGACAACTTGTTCGAAAGTGCCGCTACGAATGGGGCTTCATTTGTTGAATTAACCCCCATACTTGTACATCCGTCACTTCCATCACCGAAGCGCAAAATTGTTCACCGAACTGGCCCCTCCCGTAACCTGCCCCAGCCTTATAAAATCTCGTCGCATTCCGTGTTCTCTCCAATTGTCGCCTTTAGCATTGTTCCCATATGTGCAGAGGGCCGCTGTTCAATATATACTCCAATGATGCAACAACACTCTTGTTGCAAGCTCGAAAATCCAACTCTGCCCAAGTTCAATAAACAGGAAACGCTGCATTCAGGAGTCTCATTGAGCGCTGCTGCTGTGTCTTGCACGCTTGCGGCCGCTCGAGGAAGGGTGCAGCTTGTCGTTTCGTTCGCGCTTGAGTTTCTCGTCCAAAACACGTGCTACGGGATTGTTAGGACGAATTGGCTGCGTGCATGCGCAAGATACGTACTGAGAACATCATATCCGAACTGGGGGAATTCCAAACACAGCGACTTGAACTCGTCTTCGGCCTCTGCCCGCAGAGTATGCGACCGCGTCGCCCAGAAGCTCGCGACCGGCGCGCGAATCACCGTGTCTCCCCTGCTAGTGTACTCGTACACGTATCGAGCGTACGCTATCTCGCCCTTGGCGGTCGAGTTGACACAGTGGATTTTGGAACTGGCGAGGGTCTTGAGCGCTGAAATGCCAAGCTTCTCGGCCAAGGTATAGACGCGTGCATGCTTGAGCAGTTGGTCCCCGCTGTCGTCGACGGATGGGATGGTAGGATCGGATTCGAGGGTGCGCTGGCCTGTCAGCTTCTTGGGGAAGTATTCGCCGGTATACAAGAACTCGAGGAAGCAGCCGACTGCGTCGATGTCGAAGTCGTTCAGCACGATTTGGCGTGGCTGTGTCATGAGGAATTAGCTGGTGAATATGTCCCAAACGCGCTGGCTGCGCGCGCAATGCAGATTGGGAACCTACGCTCCCATCTTCCACAAATTCTCTGCAGAGGGCTTCAAAGTAGGGACTCTTGGCCAAGAGAGCTTGATGTGCGGTAAGGAATGTTGGTTCCGGTCCGATTAAGAGGGTAACAACCGGACTCGAAAGATAGCTCGCGAAAGTGGCCCGTGGCTCGGCAATATCGGTATCCGCAAAGGGGAAATCTGTGCCATTTGTATTTTCAGCATCACCTTTTAATGCATTGTCATCCTCGGCCATGTCAATGTCGGCGCCTAGGTTGGCGGGAGGAGCATCTTCGGGGATGTCTTGGAATTCGTCGGCCATGATGGATGGCGCTAAGCCGAAGGGAACGAGTAAAACCGAACGAACACAATACAAAGTTAGAATTCGAAACGATCGGGTCGAAAGTGAGCGAAATGAGCTTGTTGCTAAAGGCAATTGGCGTTGGTGGTTTGATCGGGGAGGCGGTGGTCAGAAGCTACGGAGCCGGTGCCGCGAGAGAGCTGTGACTTGTACTGCTTCGTGAAGCTTGGACCTGCATTTGATGCCTTGCGCACAAGGCAGCCCTGCCGATAGCCGATCTCCATGGGCCTCTACGAACTTTGATAGAATGCGACGTACATCTTCAATGTGTATCTATACTCATGGGGGGTTCTGCTTTCAACTTAGTCCTCTCTTCAATCGTCGGGTTTTGAATGCAATTGATACCGTGGGCCGTCATCGATGACACTTGTTGATGCATTGTTGTTGAGCGTGCTTACGCTGGACCCCTGGACACGGAAGGAGAGTTTAAAGTGCGGACTAAACCTAGAGCAATGAGGGAGAGAATGGCTGTCATAGGGTATGTACTAGTGTTCTTCCTGGTTGATGCTAGCCTGTAGTTTGGTAAACTTGAATGCAGAAACGGTATCATTCCACCCCGTGCCTAGATGAACTCCCGACTTCTCTCTGTACCAAAAATCGATCAATTGACATGATCAAGAATCCAAGCCCATATATTGAAATACGAACAACGCAAATTGGCCCCAGGAGAGCGTGAATACCATCGACTGCATCAAATGCACCATCAGCTTACCCTGCACTTGCAAGGGTCTGCCCCTCCCCCGCCATTGGGTTCCGGCCCCCACCTTGATAATGGGAGGTAAGCTAAGCTGTAAGAATTTCCATGTCCGATTACTCACCGATCGGTGTCCTCAAAATCCGTCATTCTCTTTGTTCCGAGTCACTCGTTCCACTCGCAACTCCGTTCTCAGAAAGTAGCTTGACTTGGCAAAAATGTTCGGAGCTGCTCAGGTAAGGGAGCTCTTTCTCCGTTGACATGTTACTGTTCGCTGACCGACAACACAAGGTTGATATACGGCCAACGGTTGAGGAAGCCTGCGATGCCTTCAAGAAGACAGCTGACTCACCGAACCGTCCAACGCTATTGCCCATCTGCGCCTCGACTCCCGCCGATCTCTTGACACCTTCCGCCATATATCTGAAGCTCTCATCTGGGTAATTGCCATTGTCGCCTCGACGACTTCAAAGAGCCATCTTCTGACTCGTTCTATGTAGGGCCAAGTCGGATTACTCATTTCTCCTCGAAAGTGCGACCGGAAGCACGGAGACGGTCGGAAGATACAGTTTCATTGGTGCCAGTATGTCTCGTGTACCAAAGGAGGCGCGGAGAGCATTGGCCTCTGACTCATTTTAGGTCCTCGCAAGGTCCTCGAAACCGGCCCGGGGTATAGCGATGTTGGCGACCCCCTCCAAGCCCTCCAGGCGGAGCTTTCCAAGGAGCGAGTCCTCGATGTGCCTTCCCTGAGGCTCCCTGCGCTGTCGGGCGGAGCCGTCGGCTATGTCTCGTATGATTGCATCAAGTACTTCGAGCCCAAAACAGCCCGGCCGCTCAAGGACAACCTTCAGATCCCGGAAGCGCTCTTCATGCTCTTCGACACCGTGATTGCCCTTGACCACTTCCGATCGACGCTTACCATCGTCACGCACATGAGGCTCCCCGAAAACCCCTCCGATGACCTCCAGTCAGCATACGACGAAGCCTGCGCGACACTCAAAGCGACGCTCGAAGTGATTCACCAACCCGAGACTCCCCTGCCAGCACAAACCGTCGCATCGCCATCTGACTCCGAGCCTCAGTTCAGATCCAACGTTGGCCGTCGGGGGTACGAAACATTTGTGTCGGAGCTCAAGAAGTACATCGTCAAGGGAGACATCATTCAGGCTGTGCCTTCACAGCGGTTTTCCCGCAGCACCAATCTCCACCCTTTCAACATCTATCGAACGCTACGAACGCTCAATCCTTCACCATATGTCTTCTTCCTCTCGTGCTCTGATTTCTACATCATCGGCGCTTCACCGGAGTGTCTTATGAAGACCGACGGCTACGCGCCTCTGCCGACGGATGCTCGGTTCGGATACAGCGCCGCTGAGACACGGTCAAGACCTCGAATCGTGAACCATGCCATCGCTGGTACGATTCACCGCGGGCGAAATGCGGCTGAAGATGACGAGCTTGCGGCACAGCTTCAAAGCTCGACGAAGGACCGAGCTGAGCACGTCATGTTGGTTGACCTGGCCCGAAACGACGTGAATCGAGTCTGCCATCCTGCCACTGTCAAAGTTGACCGATTGATGAGGATTGACCGCTTCTCCCACGTTCAGCATTTGACATCGGAGGTTTCCGGCGTACTCAGGCCCGAGTGCACTCGTTGGGACGCGCTACGATCCATCTTCCCTGCCGGAACCGTGTCCGGCGCACCGAAGATTCGAGCGATGGAGCTCATCTACGACTTGGAACAGGAGAAGCGCGGTATCTATGCTGGTGCCGCTGGCTGGTTCGGCTACGATGTTGTCGGGGTAGATGAATCACCGGCCGAGGGCGCCAGTGCAGTATTCCTTGACGAAGGCCCCATGGATACCTGCATTGCCATCCGGACCATGCTGATGAAAGACGGTGTCGCATACATGCAAGCAGGTGGTGGCATTGTATACGATAGTAACGAAACCGAAGAGTGGATGGAGACAATGAACAAGCTATCCGCCAACCTTCGATGCGTGGAGCTGGCAGAAAAGTACTTTGGCGCCGGCGTAAGTACCAAGTCTGTCGAGGAGATCATTGCGGATGAAAGGAGGAGAGGAGATGAAGAGATGAAGGCTGCGGCTCAAAAGTGAAGCCGCGATACTAGACCATGGGATGGACACTAGCTAAACACTATAAAAGCTCGATCTACAAAGTCCTGGGACACCCAATCACATTGTTTCGAGCAAAGGATCCGTTTCCATTGATCGCTTCTGGGCGTCTTTAGAGAACGATGCCGTCTCTGATGAAGTTCTGACTGCACCTTGGCCTTGTCTTTGATTCGTAGGTGGTGATTGTGAGCTGTAGCCTGGATGCAAGGTCAGTGACTGCCGATTGGCTCATTCCTCGTCTTCGAAAACCTATAAGTAACCACTTCCTCACCAACCTCTTCTACTTTTTCAAAAACGCAGTCAAGCCATTTACAAGTCTCTTGAGAGCTCATCCCGAACCTTTGAAAGATAACACGGGTCCTTGCAAATCTTCCAAATTCAAGGAGAGCTACGACATACGTTCCCATGAGTTCTTATAGCCAATACGATGTCTGGGACCCAGAGCCCCCAAACAACTGGCCGGAAGTCAAAGTCAACGTCCTGAGAGGGCAGCCGCTTGACGATCTAGCCATCTCTTGCGGGTTCTGTTCCCGGATCATAGATGCAAGCAGCAATCGAACAGGCGATGGTGTAATCAACTACTGCGGACACATCTTTCACCGAGACTGCCTGGACGAACTTGGGGCCGAGGCGTACTTCTCTCGATATGCGAGGACCTGCCATCTATGCCAGACTCGCGACATCTACAACGACTGCAGGTGCTTCATCGAATGCAGGCGCATCCCCCGGACCGCGGCAGACGCGCGGAGGTGCCCGCCCTCTCGCATGGAAGCCGGGAGGATAACGGACAGCTGCAAGAGACACCTCATCGAAGACGCTCTGGGGCGGATTGCCAGGGAGGCGTGGATGCGTCTCGAGCTGAACGACGACGACCTCGTCGCCGTGGAGAACGACCACCGCACGTGTCTCGCCTCGATCAACGAGTGGTGCATAGGAGAGTCGATGCCGGTGGTTGAGGCGAGGGTGGTCAACACCCTGCGAGACTTCTGCGAGAGGCAGAGCCAGGCCCTGGCGCGTGACCTGGGAGGGACCTGGGCTGATGATGGGACGGTGGGCGAGGGGCCGAGGTTTACGGTTATGGTGATGGAGGAGAGGATTCCAGGGATTTGTTGGAATTGCAAGAAACCTGGTTGTAGCAATGGCTCATTTCCGAAATAGATGGAAAGTGAGGCAAGAGTGTTTTAATATGGGAGGTGATGAGTGAGCAGGGGATTGAGAAGCGTGCTTGAAATGTTTGACAGATACCATGATAACGGATTCTAATACGCAATGCCATGTCTGAGGGATGCTAGCGACCTTGACGCTGAGGAGCCCGCAGTTGATGAGCAATGGAGGAACAGAATGAGCCATTATCATATTTCCTAAGCGATTTTTTAGCTAAGATTTTAGTATAAATTAAGCATATTTCAAGTTCCGGCGAATAAGCGTACCATAACCCTCGCACCAGTGTACGGAGACTTTCGTCAGGCTACTGTCAGATCTACCGTTGGACTCTAAACTGCAGCCACAACGTCGAACGTCACACCTGGGATGAGTTCGATACTCTTCGGGCTATCGTTATTGCCAAGCAGGGTCAACTTGATCAATTCCCTTTGCCCAGAAGCCGACAGGGATATCTGTCTCTCACCCTCTTCCGACCCAGCAGGAACTCTGAAGCGCCATCCATCGTGCTCTGACTCCGATCCCGTACCGGCCTTGTGAACAGCTTCGTACACCGAGCTCAACACAGAAAGGTGCCTTTCAGGTACAGCAACAGAAACCTTGGCAACCCCCCGAACACCAGAAGGATGCCGAGTGTGAGGCAAAGGGCCGGAAACCGAGCCATCCTCTTTCTCGTCCTGGTGTGGAACCCGGAGCCGCCTGGGAGTTCTGTCGAAACACCAGAAGGGAGCATAGCCTGGCCAGAGAGGGCCGGACGTGTCCCTTGCGGCAGCAACAGCCCACTTCAACACAGTCCCATCGGGTCGAGTCCTCCCTCCCGCAACTGGGTCACTGTAGTTCACGGTAGACTCGGAATCGTGGACCCTCTCTTGGACTGCTTTGAAGTCCGACTCATCTCGTAACGTATGTGCCCAGTCAATGATGTTATTCGTCCGAAGCCGGCCCCATCGATGGTTCCTCTTCTTTTCCGGGTCTGCGTTCTCTCGGAACGCGATCAGCTCAACGTATACCCCGTCAGATAAGATGATGAGCTTGTTGACCGTCAACCCATCGGCATGCGCTCCTCCGTCGATGACGATCAGACTTTCTTCGAGTTGCTTGGGTAGGTCTTGTAATGCTTGCTCGGAGACGAGAATGACAATATGGTCAAGAATCGGTAGCGAGTTGGATTGGGCCGCCATTTTGTTCAGTTGTTCACTCCCGTGTAATGGAGGTGAAGAAGTTGCTGTTCATGCTCGGGTGTTGATCCGATCATGGTGAGGAGAAGGTGGGGTGGATGTTGAACCCAATTGCGTGATGCAGCCGCTCGCTGGCGACCCG
>JAMYIC010000788.1:0-18790 GCA_024112705.1 Microcera coccophila
GTCTCGATCTCAGCCACGCTGCAGCCAAGATTGCACTGAGCGGGCGCCTCTGCCGGCGCTTGTCACTCTCCGACTGCTGCCATCGACGTCAGTCCTCGTGGCTACTCGCACCCAACAACAAACCACGGCTTACTAGGCCAAAAATGCTCGTCAAGGAGTCTGAGTGCTATGCCTACACGGCCTCTTCGCCAATCGTGGTTTCATCTCGACCGGCACCTTCCATGATATGATGCTTTCTAGTAGATGCCGTCAGGCACTACCGGGAGCTTTGGACATGGTGGGTTGGTTTGGGTACCGGCTAGGCGTTCAACTGAAATTAAGCAGCGGGTCTCGTAACTCACCTCCAGCGTCAATTCTCCCTTCAAGTCATATCTCTGCGAGGGTAAATAACTTGTTGAACCCGAATGTCTCAAATGATAGGATGGGCCAGGCACAGCCATTAGACACGGACTCTCCCACTACGGAACCAACCTCGTTCATCCATAGGACGATCATTGGCCCCCTCGTCACAGATGCGGCAATATGCCAGCACATCATTGCAGCAGAATCTCTACTTCATCCTTCAACTTCATCGTCCCCCACAGGCATACCCGGTAACTCTCACGCCGATTACGGTGCGCCACCATGCAACAACCAACACGCTTTTCTTTGTTGATCTTTGCAAGTCCTCGCCTCCGGCCTATCGAATAGTTTAAGATTTGCACTACACCGGTGTCCATGTGCAGATGATGAGCATCCTCGACCGGGGACACGGAGCATTCCAACGCCCGCACTTCCCTAGCCCTTACTGTCGAGAGCAGAAACTCTGTTAGGATGCCCTGGTCCATGAGCAGTAAACGTTGCGCGTTACATAAGTACCACCTCTCTGGGTTTGGGTCGAAGATAACGATCCCCGCCTGGCAACGAACCAACAGGACTGTTCTATTCGTCAGCCTGTCTCCTATACCTGCAGCGATCTCTAGGTTGGTACGGTACGGTATGCTTTCCAGCAACTCGGATACGGGGTGCGTGGCGACCTTTCCCCCAGTGCCGTTTTTACAAGAACGGAGGCCTATGCTTTACCAATGCACGCTTGCATACCGTCCGAGATGTGCCAAGTGGCGCATATCTTACTGTTGGACAACGTCCCTTTGCATCTTCAAAAGCTCCTCGATAGCGTCAGCCAGTCGTTCCACTTCTACGCTGAACCTGATGTATCAAGGTAAAAATGGGGAATATGAAACATCGTTGCCGAATCGAGCACCCAGGGACCTGGGTCGAGAACACCGGGGGCCCCCCTTGCTTAAACGCCTTCTGCCTTGTTCTCCTCTTTTGTCTCAAGCTACTGGATGAGAGGTTCTCAAGAGCACTAGGGCCAGGTTTACTCATTAGCAAGCTAACCTACAAAGCCATATCCCCTTCCAGTGACGCCCGCACCGCCGTTGTGGTGTCATGTTTGCATCCGACTTCCCCAGACCAAGACATCGGACTTATCTCCTAGGGGCAAGTGGCCTCGTATCGGTATCCGGAACGGTTTGACATTCTGTCCTTTTGCCGCCCACCCAGCCTCCAGCCTCCGATCTGCAGCATCGTGACAGGGTCATCCCTATCAAAGCCGTTGACTGCAAGTTGACAAAGGTGTCGCACAGACCACAGTTGCGCGAATGACAACCAACAGAAGAAGATTTGATCAAAAGCCAAACACCCTCTTTTCTTGCTAGTGTAACACCTGGCATTGAGTGGCAGCTCTCAGTCACGGAACTAGCCACCAACTGAAGGCGCAGCAAGGTGAATGTCGATCAGTATGCATGACACTTCTTACGCGCAGTGGTTAAACAGCCGAACACCAGCGGGTCAGATACTCTGCTTTGCGTCTCGGTAACATCCTTCGCTTCGTTCCTCCTACAGGTGGTACTCGGAATAGCGACACAGGTGAAGCAAACATATAATTAGCCGACCGTGTAATCGAAACCACGCACTTGTTATGCCCGGCCCAGTCTCGGTAGCTACACAGCGTTGACCTCCCGCATTCTTGAGGTATGTCTTTGTCCGCTAGTTCCCTGCCGTGCTGTGTGACGGAGATGGGGGTTTGGGTTACTCGGTGTGTTTCACTGGGTCTCTGTACGTCTCTAGGCTCCTGTCGAAGCTTGTTGTGGGCGTACAGTGTCACCGCCTGTACCAACAACGCCCCCGGCAGTGATGGAGAACGACGCCTCTGATGCAATTACGCTGCAAGGGGTGTCGTGCTCGGCGGGCCTTTGCGATCATTTGTTCTAGGCGCCTAGTCAGTTCTTGTTATTCTTTCATTCCCCACCCTCATTCTGACCTCAGCATGATAGGAAAGGGCTCAGGAGGGTGGTGTCTGGCAGCAGCCGGATGTGACTCCGGGTGAATGCGGCTCTACCATCCCCAATCCTTCTCTACCACCAAAGAATGGATTCTGCCTCAATTGCTACCCAAACCTCCAAAACCCTGGCATCAGGACTCTGCTGATCGATGCCGTCAGGATCAACTTGACCATCTCTGCGCCGTTCCGTCACAGGATGCGCCCTGGCTACCCACGTGGGGCGTGCAAAAAGGATTATCACAGTTTGATACTCCTTCCGGGCTTTGACGTGAGGGCAACATGCATGTCTTGGAACGGATGGACGGCGAGCACACCTTCTCGAAATACTGTGGCATACGCCACTATGGGGCGTGTGAGCGGGATGAGTGACGGTGTTGCGAGACAGCCGGCTTGCATTTCAAGAACGTGATGCTGTATTAAGCGTCATTAAAACATATGACTGTTCATGTGGCATTTGGAGTGGCCCGAAAGAGAGGAATGGTCCCTTCGAGACAGAGTGAGTTGACACGGCTGCCATTTTCAAAACCAGTTACAAGGTCCTCAAATCGGGGGTTACCGCCGAGGAGGTCTTGTCTTAGCCTTGACCGTTTCTTCCGTGATGTCACAAGTACTGACTTTGCTACCACGTGAGTTCGATCAGTCTCGCTACAGAACTCGGACTGCGTGGCCACTATGGGTAGGCAGATCTTGGCCGATAACGGTGATGTCCATTGATGGCGTTTGCAGGGTAAGTAAGGGGTAAATCGGTACCGAGTTAAGGGGCAAAATCAGCACATAATCGTCGAAAGACGGCATCTAGTAGTAGAGACATCTCCGTATCGACCTGGGGCCTATTCCTGCTCCTATTATCCCCAATATCTCACCCGATCTTTGACTTGCTCTCCGCGTAAGTGACTAAGGATATAGCCAAGTAACTGGCGCAATTACACATCAATAGATTGGACATTATGTGCTTATCTCTTTGGCTGCGCGAAGGGTCACAGAGATTATTTTCCCTACTTATATCTCTAATCTTGCCTATTACATAATTAATTTTTACTTGGATACAGAGGATAATATCATATTACACTAAGTAGCTCATAGGTATCCTAATACTTAAAATATAATGAGAAAGCCTTTAAGTATAAGGTATCATCTGATCCTTGGATCCTATTGGAATAGACGCTAGCCTTAAGATCCCTATGACCCTGCGCGTAACCAAAGGGATAGAATCCACAAGTATTCTTCTACCACATTAACGAGGGTATCTCAATTCCAAAGCTGACAGTGTTCGCATCCCATCCATCCACCCAGACATCCGCCCATTATATCTTTTGGCATTCTTCCAAGCTCGATAGCAAATACCCTTCCACATTACCTAATCATTGATCTGCCTCCCTGACTTCCAGATCCGCCCTGTCCTAACATTCACTCAAGCCGCAGTCACATCAGCCTGCTCCGGCGCCGTCGTCGCTGGCATCGTCGCCGGAGCCCTCTTCTCCGGAAACACTCCGTCTCCCGTATGAACCCTACCGTACTGGGTGAAATGCAGGTTCATTAGCCTATAATCCCATTTCCTCGCCAGCATCACCGTTGCAACTGCCAGCCCAGGGACGAGCAGCAAGTCCAAAATGCCGAAGTAAACCAAACTCTTTGTAACGCTGATGACGTTGCCCCCATCTGAGACTCCGAACGCGATCGGATACAGAAGCCAGAGGAAGTTGAGCCATCCGGCGAGGAGGAAATAATCTCGGCGGAGGGAGAGGCGGCCGGCGGATTTGAGTCCTACGAACAAAGTTTGATAGGCGAGGAAAAGCCAGGCGACACTACCGAATGCAAAGAAGCCCCATTTGTAGTTTGTCGCAGTATACCCGGAGCAGAGATACGAAATGATCCTGTCTTTAGTCAGTCAACCATCTTTTTTGTCTCCTATCCCGAGTTACCTACCAGATCCAAGACAAGACAACGTTAAACACCATCGTTGCCCAGCTCACTCCGCTCAACAATCCCAGCGCGATGATGGCAGCAGGCCACGAAACTACCCAGTATATGTACTTGGCGAAGAAGATCTGATATGTTGCTGCGGAGCTCTGGTTGCGTGATGTGGCGATGACGCTGAATGCCAAGTCAGAGGCCATGGCGAAGTAGGCGATGGCGCCGACGAAGAGGGCGGTGGTGAAGATGTAGTGAAAGATCCTCTCATTATTACGAGGCTTAAGGCTGAGTGCGAAGAAGAGAAGCTAGAAGCTGTATTAGTAACTTGCTACATCTAGTATCGTGTAGGGATATTGAGGGGTGTTTCGGAATGGGAGACGGTGAGCCGTACGAAAGACAGGACGAAGATTGCCGTGACTGCCCAGAGCCAGTCTGAGCCGCCGACAGAAAGGTGCGAGGCTCCCCCTGGAGGGTTAGTGTCGAGGGCGTTGTTGCTGCGAGGGAGGATGAAGTCCATGATGGCGACTTGACTTAGTATCATAGCTTTGTTAGAGGTTGTTTCGATGGGGGTAGGAAAGTTACAGAAGGCTCGCAACAAGACAGAGGCACATGATGTCTTTTATACAGCACTCTTCAGCGCATCGTCATCCTGCACATGCCATTGCTGAGGGAGCAACCGGGTTTTCTGATGTCAGGCACATGGCCAAGCTTCCTCAGGCCAGTACTGGTTGGGCAGCTCGCAGTACATCCACTGCCGTCCGTACGTGATGGTGGTGGGAGCCTGCTTGGTGGTGATATACCGTTGGCTCAGTAAATACCCTCTCGCCCTGCCTCTTCCGCTGGGAAGAATAGATATTCGCTGACGAGACAGTTACGTCAAACCCGTCAAACCCGTCAAACCCGGGAGTTCCAACGGCTGACATGTCCATGATGGAAACCTAGTATCGGCCATTTCCAATCCTCCCGCGCGATGATGCCGGACTCTCACGTGTCAAGTGCCGACAGGTTGATGTCAAGGTGATGAAATGGCTGATCGCTGGGTAATTCAGTGTGAGACCCAAATCCTAGATTGAAATCTACAGGCGATATAGGGTAGCCTCTTACAAGTATCTCCCTTGGATAGGTAAAGTCCCTTTTCTCACATTGGGGAGGTCTGATGCTCTGCAGTACTTCGTGTCTGGGAGGAAGACTTCTTGACACACTCTTATTGACATGGTGTTTGTTGATAGGCATATGGACTGGTTGCATCCCGACCTTGCTGTAATCGCTCGTTAAACTAAACTGTCGATCGCTGGCTATGATCGATCGTCGCTGCTCGTGTAGAAACCACAATACAAGAACCCGGCATGTGAAAAAGCCTCCGTAACCAAGAATCGATCCTTGTGCGGCAAGTTTTTATCGCTACCTTAACGCCCTTCCGGGGAGGGCCATGGCCGCCCTTTGATTATCCGGATGAACACGCCTCCCCATAACTAGATACATGTAAGTAATACGCAACTATACGCTTTGTCCCCTGCCTGTTCTTACACACCAACCCCTATTCTTAGTAGATTGCTTGGTGAATCTGCCACGCAGCCGTCTTGGCGCGTTCGCGGACGTCCAAGTCTGCGTCTTGGTGTTTTAATGTCTCCATTTTGGTGTGATACCCTAGCTTTTTGAGCTCATGCGCTCTCTGCGCGCATGCCTGGGTTTCACCCTCATCCTCCTGCCAAGTCAGGTTGATAATCAGATGACACAAGGCCACTCGGACTTCCTTGTCCTTGCTGCTAGATTGTTGAGCGAGCAGCTTGAGCAGTTCCGTTTGCGAGATGACCAACTCTCGGTGCCGCGGGATGCTTGCAGCCAGGTGAACCAAGATGTAAATAACAACCATGATAATCTTGGACTGAGGATGCACCACCCGAGTCTCTCGACCGGCCACCGGCGCTCGACGGGAGAACGGGTGCAGCACCTTTGGTCGGAGTTTCGAGGCCAATATCTCGAACAGTCGAGCTTGGCCGAGCTCGCTGAAGAGATAGTCGATCATCTCCGTCGTCTCGTCTGCCGTCTCAGAGGCAAACCCTGCTGCTCCTGGTCTCCCGATGAAGTTCCGGATGAAATCTAGACCTTGCTCCTGGATCGCTGAATCGTCGTTCCGTGCCCTGCGTACCGGGTTCAGCTCGGTTTCTCGTACCGCAGCCAGTTTTTCTTCCGCTCGACGCAGCTTCGTTGACTGCGATGAAAAATCCAGCTCCTGCAGTACGCCATTTGATCCATACATCCACCGATGCCGCTCGTCTGATGGCTGCATGTCGACATCATCATCTATGTCTACTCCCAAATCCTCTCTTTGCTTGGCATTGTGCAACGTCATATCTTCTGTATCGTCGCATACTAGCTGAACCAACCATCCTGGTCCAAGTTCCTGAAGACAATCTTTTTTCAGATCGGGTCCAACTGCATCGACAAAGTGCTTCAACGCCCACAACGCATTGAGACGGAGTGCGGGATTATCGGAGTGAGCGTGTTCACAAAGAACCCTCATGACGCCTTGTTCAGTCAACAGCTGCCATGTTCGTTAGTTAGCGGATTTAGTTGGGTACATGATACAAACTCACCTCCCGAACCGGGCTGACCTCGACAACCAAGTTGGCCATGGCTGCCGTGGCAGCAATTTGGACGTTTGCGTCAGGATGTTTCATGAACTTGTAGACTGGTAATGCCACTCCGTGGTCGACTAAAGCCGTCCTAAGGATGTTGACTGAGCGCGAGAGCATCCGAACGACATGACACCCTGCACTTATGACAGAGACTGGATTGGCACCGTAACCTTCAGTAGCGGCATCTCTAGTGCCTTCATCTTTGGATTTCTCAGAAGTGCGCTCGGTCGGGGAACGCGGCTTCCGGGGAAACTCGGATAAGGACTCGACGATGTAAGGAACGATGTCTTCATCCAAGAAAGCCTTTCGGTAATCTTCTTTACCTCCCGCCAGCGCCGCGATGGCCTTGAGAGTGCTCTCGCGCACTCTGAGTCGATGAAGGAGAAGGCCGTTTTGGTTTCCCTCCCCGAGCTGAGCTAAGGGCGAGCTATTCTCCATCTCCATTCCAGTGTCAGGATTTGGCGACCAATATCGGGGCTGAGTAGTTTCCTGTACTGGCCGATAGGCGTGTTTTAGGAGGTTGCTGAGGACCTTGACCGCATTACAATCAAAGGATGCCTTCTGAAGATATTCGCTATCCATGACTAAACGAGATAGAATTGCTGGTGCTCGCTCAAGAATTGTTCGTTTTAAGGGGTCCTCGACTTCGTCAGCATCGGAGATGTTTTCATCATTCTTAGATATCATGTCAACGAGCGGAGGAACAACGAGTAGCCCGAGGCTAGTCTCCCTTAAGCCCTTGCTCCCAAGGCCTGCCTTCATAAGGGACGCAAGTATCGCGGAGGCCAAGAGCCTTTCATGTTTGCTCGACGATCTCGCGATATAGACGAGCCAAGGAATAAAAGGGCTTTCCACCTCGTCAAACTCGGCGTCCCCATTCGCGCCACCCTGCTTGAAGCGAGGAGAATCCCATACGGCCGACGAACTCGGCTTGCTCAGTGAGGTACGGCTCGAGGACCGCGGAATCCCTGTTTGTGTCAAGGAGCAATAATGCGTCGAATTTGAATTTCGTAATAGAGTCATGGGAATGGCAGAGGGGAGGAGATATTCCATGGCTGTCAATGGCTGTTGTCGCAAGTTACCGAGACTGCCGAGTTCAACATCCAGCTGAGTATCTGAGGAGTCAAGGCCTGGGTCAAACTTGATTGATGGGAATGTGGCGAGTATCGATGGAGAATTGATCAACCTGTGAGCCCTGTATTTGGAGTCTCCGAGAATGGCAACCACGGCCTCGAGAATTGGGGTCAGCTTCGCGTCTTGTGGCGCCGGTTCGGGGAACGCCTCAAAAAGACCATCTTTATGCGCCGCAGTATCCGCGCCTGGAACAACATGCCCGAGTGCCACTGCAAAGCTGGCTAATCGGGTCGAAAGTGCATCCAAAATGCCCGCCATAGCCAAAGCATGTTGATGCCGTTCCTCTTTGCATAGGCGAGAAACCAGGCCAGCGGTTAGCGTGATCTGAGGTTGTTGGAGAATGTCTGTTGAGGAGGATGAGAGCATCGCGCTGAAGGCGTCTAAGTGCTGGGCCGAAAAAACAATATCTGCAAGGCTCTCGGTATCGATAGGGGACGAATGAGGTGCTAACGAAGCGGCGTTTGCGATGTCCGTTAGCGCTCTCAAAGCTGCAACAACGAGCTGCGGAGCGTTTGTAAACGGTGACAGATTGGCCAAGAGCGCAGGCAGTGCCCTAGCTGCGTGTAAAGGAGCCAGAAAAGCAGGACCTCCTGTTCCAGAGAGTCAGTCGAGAACCACCAAGGAATATCACCACACGGCGACTCGAGCTGGGACAAAAGTTTACCATTCGCGAAACAAGCAACAAGTTGTAGTGCTTGTAACCTCACAGTCTCCTCTTCTGACAACGGCCGCTGTGCTAAGGGAAGCCGAGCATCTTTGCCGTGAAGCTTGCCAGAGGATCTAGCTGAGGCCAATGTCCTCACGATGGGATCCAACACACCCAGGCCGATCCATAATTCCTTCCTTCGTATGTGGCCAACGATCTCGTTCTTCAAGGCTCGCAAAGCCGCAATCTGCTCGGGTAGGCTTCTAGCATTTCGTAGCTGCCCTAGGATCGGGGGGCTCTGTGGCCGTGCCATAAGAATAGAAATCAAGGATGAATGGATCGAGTGAACGGTCGTGTCGATTCTCCTCCGATAGTTCGTTGTAGATCGGGGTCTGCAGCTCAACCTACAACGTTCCCTATACGATCGATCCTTAATGCACGCAGGGCCTTGGCAAGATTTCGGCGTCGAAGAGATCGGAGATGCCTCGAGGATGTAGAGCGACGGAGAAATCAATTGTGAAGCTCGTTAGTAAAGAATTTAGCTAAGCCTTTGATACAATGTCCTCGAGATCTGATGTTGATCGGTCACGTCAAGATTTGGGGAAGTACGACGAGCGGCACGGCACGTGTTGTCTTATCGGATGCTGGAGAAACAGCGATAAGGTAAGCGCAAGCCAGCCCCCGACCGCAGCCTCACAACCAATGCTTCACCTGGGTAACCACCTGCTTTTTGGTTCTCCCATAAACGTACAGATTTGCGCTTCAGCGTTTGCACCTAGCATCATACTTTAGTCATGTCATCGCTGATGCTCACCTTCGCAGATGGATTGGCTACGCGAGCGGTCAAGGGAGGCCAAGACCCATGCCTCAATTCTGAAAGCCCACCAGACACTGCATATCATGGAGCAGAGAAGTAACACAACGGCGTCTGGCCCGCCTCCATATCCAACGACGAGTCAGAGCATAATTCTTTGGGTGGAATTGCTGTCTCTCTCCTCGTAGTCGATCAGCTATGCTCTATATCGCATCGGACAAAACAGCAAGCGAGCACTGTATATGGGAAGTTCAAGCTCCGTTGGAGGGGAAGATTGGGCTTCAGCAGGCGACTACGGAGTACCATCGTGGACTAACAGGATCAGGCCGGTTTGGGCTACGAGATTCGGCTCGCACAAATTTGCACAACCACATCGTCTGAAAGCTATGTTCCTTCCATGTGTCATAGCGAGGTACCTGATGCTGGGCGCGTTGGCAACATGCCCTTGTGACCTCGAACCCTTGCATACCTCTAAGTGCGCTGTGGCTAAAGCACGTTGCGCAACGACTGGCCCAGGACGCCTGGAGGATGGCTCCTGGACCAAAGCCTCCAAGAGGGTCTGGGGTAAATTAAGATTTCTTTGTTAGGGAGAGAGGTCATCGCGGGCAGAGGCACGCTATGGCGGGGAACCCCATTGTGGCTACGGGACGAGGACATGTCGTGGCCAGTCAGTTCAGCCTGCCAGCGAAGCGATGCCGAGTTATCGAGAGACGACGACGCCTCCAAACGGAAGCGAGCGACGCATCTCAGCAGGATAGGCGGAGCGCGCTGAGCCGGATAAATAAAAACAGCAGCAGTTGAGGGATTTGAGCTTGGTGACAGGCCGTTGAATCTTTCCCGCCCTACTACGTGTCGTAATTGTTACCCTCTCGTTATCCACCAACTTTGTCAAGTCAGATACCGTACTGGCTCGTCAACTCCACCCCCCCCTAAGTAGGTGCCGAGCGCCGGAAGGGGATCGACCTACTTAAACCAGTCAATGGGTTTGTCGAAGTTTGCGAATGGCACTGTAACTCCGTCCACCGCCCATTGTCGGTTGCCATTGCCCTCCTTGAAGCGTCCAAGGCTCGCTCTGGTGTTTGTCTCTCTCTCTAAACAGTGCCTAGCGTCGCATGTTTTGACAAGCAGCCACTTCGACATACCGGCACGTTGGCCTAGACCGGGGCACATTGCACTCTATTAGCTTCGCTAGCTTACCCTTGCTCGGTGAGCGTTCTTGTCAGTAGCGCAAAAACCTGCGACCCAGCATATGCACTATCGCGCCCGCAGGAGCCAGAAAACGCCATGATCTAGAATCCCACCCGCCTTCGATCAAATATCTAAAAACTCTAGTCGCCACACCGTCGGTAGCTTTCGCTCAAACGACCTCCCCCTCCCCCTCCGACGTTGACGATGCGCTCAAGATCATGCTGAAGACGTCTCCTACCATCACCACGTCCGTTAATGCCTCCCCGACTAGCTTCCGCTATGCGCCTGCAACCTCCCCCCAGACCCTGTCAAAGCCGCCGTCTGCGATCCGGCGACGGCATTCCTCCCGCTCCGCTTCGACGGCCTCTTCTGCTGAGCAGCGACCGATGATGTCGCCGCACAACCACCGCTCGAGATCCGTGACCATCGGAGCCGAATCCCAAGGGTCGCCCATGGATGATGAGCAGCTAGATTCCTCTCGCTCGCATCAAACCTCCTCTACACAGACGCTCGAGCAATCTCCTTGCGTGCCACCCATGACAACGTCCGCACACTCCCAGTCTTTTGTTAGTCAGGTCGCGCAACCGCAGGCGTCTCACCCGCAACACATGTCATCGCCTCAGAAGCGCAGAAGCTCACCAGGGCCTAGCTTTGCCCAGGCTACCGTGCCCGGATCGCCGCAGTCGAAGACGTCCAAACGACCAAAGCCTGATGCGCCACCCCCCAAGGTCTTACCAAAACGATATGAGTTTTGTGCTGTCGAGGACATGGTGGAATTGATATCGTACATGCTGGCTGAGTTGATAGCCACTAATGATGCTATTAGAGTGTCTAGTGGCGGCCTGACACGGTTTCATTCCAGGTTCATCACCACGCTCAGTTATTCTCAGAGTGGTCATTGCTGATTCAGTTACAGGACTTCGCCAGGGATTTCCGTTCGGGATTATCTACACCGCTTGGCTCGACACGCTACACTTACCCCTCCGCTGCTTCTTGCAATGGTCTATTACATCGATCGTCTCTGCGCCATGTATTCAGAGTTCACCATTAATACCCTCACAGTGCACCGCTTTCTTATTACTGCGGCCACTGTTGCTGCCAAAGGACTGTCAGACTCTTTTTGGAACAACACTACGTACGCGAGAGTCGGCGGGGTGAGAGTGGCCGAACTGAAGTTATTAGAATTGGAATTTCTCTATCGAGTTGATTGGAAAATTGTCCCAAACCCGGAGGTTCTCGTCGCATACTACAAAGGCCTGGTCGAAAGGTGTCCAGGATATGTTCTAGAAATAGATGGATCCGAGGATGAGGACGATGAGGACGAGGATATCGAAGAGGATGGGGACCTAGGAGAAGCCGACGAGTAGTGTTGCGATGCAATGGTACTCCTCGAAACCAACGGCAATGGACACACTGGCTGTTTGATGAGGGCAGGGACGTAGGGATCGAACGGCTCATTAGAATCGAACGCTCGCCATGGAAAGCAGAGCAAGATACATTTTCAGCGGATACCAAAATCGAAGAGACCTCGCTGGTCTTTGAAGGGAGCAAATTACGGCGTCTAGGGAGTTGGGGTACCCAGTTGGTTTGGACTATTTTTAGGATGGGGGCATTCGGGGTAGAGAGGACTTATGTACAACCGTTTTACGCATGGATGGTGATGGAAAGTTAAATAACTAGAATCGAGCATCATGCCGCATGACTTCCTCAGTTCCCGATTGAGCGGACTAAACTTAAACGCCCAGTTTGCAAGCGTGAGAAATAGCCATAACCTTGAGAGGAAGTGCTGAGTTGAATTGCAGATCTCAGTTTAGCCGAACTACTGCCGGCATCGGAGGGCTGCGTTGCCTCTCGTTAGCTCCCAAGGCTGTGATGTCGACCTCGGACTGGTTCAATCAAGCTGACCTCCTCCCTTACATGATTCACCAGGAAACACCGTCATATTAGGTGGAATCCTGAAAATGAAGGTCGCAGCCATATTCTCGACACTTTGCGCAGCTGCGCTTGTCGCGGCCGACCAGCGCACCGCCCAAATCTATGTCCAGCCTATCTCTAGTAACGGCGACCTTCCTCAACCCCTGGCCGAGATCTCCTACGACCCTCTCGCCCCCCAATCCAACTCGATCATCTCCTACGAAGCCCCGGAGATCCCAGAATCGGTCTCCCTGGTCCGCATCGGGCTCTATGATTCCAAGGGCTCGAAATGGATCGCTGGAACGACCGCTACGTCAGTTGACACCTTCAGCAAGGGATACTCTCCAAACCTGATTCTATCGGTGGATGAAAAGGGCGAGGTTCTCAGCACGGCGTGCAAGGGGGTGAGGATTGACGCGGGTGAGACGAGAGACTTTGGACCAAAGGCTGTGGTTATTGTGCAGACGATGGGGAAGCAGCCTGAGTTGAATAAGCCGGTGGTGTTGTCTCCTGAGGGAAAGAAGGTAGAGACAGAGCAGGAGAAGTCATTTTTGCAGAAGTAAGCCTTGGGATTGCTGTTTGAATGGAAAGGATGCTAACGATGAATAGGTACTGGTGGTTGATTGGTGTGGTAATATTCATGACGATGGCCGGAGGAGGAGGAGGCGACAAATAGACGTTGATATCGAAATACCCGATTTGTTTTCTCTCCGTGTTCCAGATCGTTGATATGAGAAAATCCCTGATCGCCCGAGCATCGTTCGTCTTAACTCCCCCACGGACGGGCCAGATAACCAGTCCACGAGATTTAATCGATCACCACGCCGAAGGTGGAGATGCGGGAAGTGATCTGGATTACTTTGCAGTGATGTCTGAAATCTCGAGCCTCGCCCCTCACTCCTGGGATTTGAATATTGAAATGAGCTCTACTTTGAGATGTTCTTGTCTTCGTCGAAGAAAAATCAGGCACCTCACATGACTAACAAGCCGCCTAATAGAATACAAAAAGACGTTCCTTTTGCCGCCAGAGCCTTCAAGTTCTCGTCCAGTAGCTGCCGGCGTTCGCGGAGTCACTGTCTTTTACAATCACGTGAATCGCCATGTGATGCTGATAACTTTCAACTGGGAAACCGCTTATCTTTATCGGGCTAGTGTGGTTGCCACGAGAGAGCCTGCCTTCGCATGCAGCTGCTTTAAAAGCTGATCGCAGGCGCCAGGCCCGCAAGTTCACCTGAAGTTCACTTCGGCTAGACCTACAACTTCACTCTTGCATCCATCGCCCAATTCTTCTTCCCGCATTTCCACTCAGCTTATTCGTCTCGAATACCTCCCACGAATCCTCATTTCTACCGGCACAATGGGTGAGAACGGCGTCACCAACCCCACTCAGGAAGAGCAGACCTTCGCCGAGTCCAAGGGTAAGGGCAAGGCCGTTGCCGCGGACTTCCATGAGGATACTGCTATGGATGAGGATGACGACGACGACGACGATGACGAGGAGGAGGAGGAGGTATGTTGTATCGCACGCTTCGAATAAACATTGAAAAGAAAACTAACATGCGCCTGCAGCACGTCGAGCCTGGTAAAATGCTCCTACATTTCGCGAACCCGATATACAAACTAACACCCGGGTCTAGATGAGGATGGCCTGGAAGAAATTGATCTCAACAACATCGTCGAAGGCGGAAGGCGCACGCGCGGCGCCCAGATCGACTTTGCCAAGGCCGCCGAGGCTCTTCCTGCGGATGCCGATGAGGACGAGGAAGATGATGAAGACTTTCATCCTCCTGAAGAGGACACCAAGATGTCCGACTAGATGTTGAACTAGTGCTCTTCGTCGAGGGTCTACACGGCAGTACCTCTCACTTCATGAATGATACGACTTTCATGAACATCGGAACGCGACGATTGGACGTTACGGATATGCCTCTTGTTCAGGTCTAGATGACAAGATCTAGCCTTATGGACGCGCATATGGATAGGACATAATTACTGCCTATTATGTTTATGCCTATTAGCCCTCGTATATTGTGGCATGAAACGCGTCAAAGTAATAGAAAGAAAATTGACACGTCAATGAGCCTCAGAGATGTTGACGCTGATGTTGTGTGTATTGCGCCGTGAATGTCTGTTCCTTCCCGGGACCATTTTGTGCCACCAGTATGTTATTACACGATCTTCGACGTGCCACAAATAGCAATGCGCACATAATCAAGTTAAACCAAGTACTCAACTGCGAAGATTCTAGAGTATCCTCAAGTCTTATTATAGAATAACCCATGATCATCCCCAGATCCTACTGTTATTATTTGTTCCCTCCCCCTCTTGTTCCCCGATCATTCTTGTCGAACCCTTGCGGCTCCCATTGGACAAAACGCCACTGCCGCTGGTCGGTACGTACTGGCGCCTTCGCGCCCCCTAATGGGCCGCCCGCGATCTGACCACCTAGCTCTTCGGGAAAAAAAGACAGGGTATCGAAAGGGATTCGCGAGGTCCGGCAAACCGCATTTTCTGATTTTTCTCTTGAGATTTCCATCGTCTCCTTTCTCCCTCTCTGAGCGTGCTCGTTATTGTCTTGCCTGGAGCGACCGACCAAGAGCTTGTCTCAAACCACTCCATCATGGCGCAAAGGTACATCATCGAAAACCTCATTCTCCGCGGGTTCCAATGTCGCCGTAACTAAACCCCAGTCTTACAGATTCGGCGTCCACCAGCGTGACCCCCGCAGCGCTCTCTTCGAAGGCTACACCGGCGACTCGACCCGACGACCTGTGAGCGCAAGCCCCAGCCGCGGCGGCTATGGCTACGGAGGCTACGGCGCACCGCAGGCCCAGAACGGAGGAGCAGGAGGAGGGCATCTCGGCGTGGACAACCGGGGGTTTCGACCAGCGACTCCAAACAGGAGGGGGCAGTACAGCGATGCGGTGCTGAACGAGCTGGAAAGCCAAAACGATTCCCAGGTGGAGGGGATCTTGGGGAAGGTGAAGGTGTTGAAGGACGTGAGTTGTTGTCTGTTCGAACTCTCCTCTCTGACGGTGACTGACAGGGTTCGGCTTTGTAGATGACGATTGCGATTGGGGACGAGATCCGCGACTCTTCTGCTCTGGCGGAGAAGATGAATGATTCCTTCGATTCAACTCGAGTGCGTTTGCGAGGAACAATGAACCGGATGTTGTTGATGGCTCAGCGGACGGGAGTGGGGTGGAAAGTCTGGTTGCTCTTCTTCGCGGCCGTCATCATGCTCTTCATCTACGTGTGGCTATTCTGAGCGCCTAAGATATCGAACCTACACTACCACAAGCGAACGGACGAGTGGAAAGCACCGATGCGAAGGGGACTGATAGAGTAGGATGCATACTGGTTGGCGTTGGATGGCGTTACTTTCTCACCTCGCATGGCTTTAGGGAGTCAAGACAGGGAGCTTGAATCATTACGAAAAACAGGTCATTTCCGTATACAGTATTGTAATATTAGCATGTGGGAGCAGAGTGTCAATACAGCTGAACCACCTCTATTCATCTAAACCGAAAAGGGATATTGCTCTATTATGAAGGAGCGTCGTTATTCATTTTTATCGGCGTGCACGCCGTCCTGCCATCGGGCTGCTTTCTATAAAGCTGCTGCCGTCTTGCGATAGAAGATTACTCAGATCCATACTTGCCCGTGGGGCCGACATGCTAGATCGCCCTTGCAGCGTTGGGGAGCGAGGAGGAGGGAGAGCCGCTGAGCGTGGCGCGAAGCTGATGTCGGTCTCGTCTTCTTCCTCGTCGTCTTGCTCCTCCGCGCTGCTGCTGAGTTCGACTTCTGAGTCAGTGTGTTCATAACCACCGCTCTCAGCCTCCGGGATGTCTTCGTCCAAGTCGGCGTCCATGTCCACGCCCAGGTCGTCATCGAGGCCATTGTCCACAAAGTCATCCTCGTCGTATATGTGGCCTTGATGTTGTTCCTCAATTTCTTCTTCGTCACCGTACATGCTGTTTGCGTCTGGGTCGCCGCGGACGAGGGCTTCACGAAAGGCATCGTCGTTCATCCGTATTTGAGAGGCCATCAGATCGTTTCGCCTTTCTTCTCTTATGGCATCCTCGTCCAACTCGTCTTCTTCGTCGTCGTCATCATTTACTTCATCTTCGTCTTCGTCGTCCTCGTCATCTTCATCGTCTTCCTCATCATCCTCGCTCCCATTGCCAAACCCAAAATCATCGTCAGCATCGGGTATCTCGTCATCTAAATCCTGTGCGCCGTCTAGTTGCACATCATCCATCATGCTGGCTTCTTGCCCAGCTTCTGCCTCGGCCAATTCTTGCGCTAATTGTTCTCGGCGCATTGCTTCTTGATGTTCTTCCTGTTCCCGCTTTTCCTCACGTAGCTGATGCAAGGTCTTGGGAACCCCAGGAGGTTTCAACCAATGGCTGCCATAGTTCCGGACATTCATCTGTCTGCGGTACATGTACTGCTCATCCGCAGCGAGCCGTGCCAGGACCGACCGCTCGAGTAGATGCCGATTCTGGCGTGAATTATTGTGGCCATGAGGATGGCCAGGAGATTCTGAATTTGACAGAGCATCGAGGGATCCTGCGGCGGCGAGGGGCTTGCGAGACGACGTGTACCACAGTGAATGCAGCTAGAACTGTGTCAGCTGATATTTGTCAACACCAGCGGATTGGTGAAGCGCCATACATCTCGCGGGGTGAAATCTGGAAGCGTAGTAAACATTTGGGAGGCTTCAAGACGCGGTCCAAACGCTCAGCACCCGTTGTCGCGTGGTGAAGTTTGGTTGATTCCGTAATGCAAATGCAGGGATGCGTTTGCAGGTTAACGTCAACCTGGAAGAAGCGGGGCGGTAGCCCATATGCGCTTGCCGCCGGGAGGCGCTTGTTTAGCCGCGAGGCAAAAGAAGCTCTCCATCATCTCCACGAACAGCTGGAGAAGGGAATGTTACGTTTCAAAGCTAGAACTTAAGCGAAGACTCAACAGTTCTACAAATGGCGTTCACAATAGCAAAGATCTCATGTTCACTGCGACCTTGGCATGGGGGAGGCGGTCAACTGTCTCCATGGCTCCGCAAGGATATCTGCCGTCTCTGTGCAAACGGGTTAGTGGGATGTGCGATGCTGTCTCGCATCTCGCCTTGATATTACGTACTGCCTTCACCGCCGAGAGGTGATTTTGAATGTGTGTGATGCAGAGATTGGGTGAGGATTGGTCTGATTCATTATGTTTAGTAAGTGAAAACGAGCCCACAGATAGGTTCTGTCGTCACGTCAGCTTTGATGCAGACAACTGCGACGTTCGGGACTTTTCGGAATGCGAAGGCCTCGGAAGAAGGCAAAATGAATTAGAGGTGCCGCAAGGATGTCTGACTGGACACCTTGGCGCTGTTTCAACCAGCATCTCCATCTCAATCGCAAAAAAAGCCCTAGGTCGAGCCTCGGAACTTGAATTGCGGCGCCTCGTCAGTCACCGGTCAGATGCGACGTTGTTAGCCCCGCCGATATCGGACGGCTCATCCTAAGCCTCGGACATCACTGCTTTTCTCCAAGCTGCATCCGCCGAACGGTTCGTCGCCTAGATATTTATAATGGTTTGAGTTGATTTGTGCTCGACCAAACCTTCTGCCTTCCGCCGACGGGCTCGGGATAAGAAACAAGCCCCGCAGACACTACCGTAGGCGAAGATTAAAAGCAAACTCCCGCGATACGCCCCTCAACGTCTCGATCGGAGGGGAGTGAGAGCAGCTCGGAGTGCTAAGCATTGGGCACGAGGGGCTCGGAGAAAGTACGACACGCATAACTTACGGCGACATGGGACATAACAAAAGAGCAGTGGCGGAATGAAAATCCATGATGCGTTACACGAGTCGGAATCTGTCCGTGTACTTGATGACATGGGCGCTGACCGTCAAAACTCGAGAAAGCCATGATCAGCGCCGTTGTGTGTCTGAGGTACCGAGATTTGAAGTCTCCAGTGTTTGTATACAGGAGCGACAGACAGACACGTGCTAACATGGAGAAGAATTTATCTTAAATCGCCGCCAGCACGAATTTTCCATCAAGTGACGTCTTACATGCAAGCTGCTGGGTGTGGTGAGACAGCAAGTTGTGAAAACTATCGACTGCGGCCGAGCTCGAAGCTCCAAGGCCCTTGCAGTCTTTCGCTAGGGCTTTTGCCTTGCTGTCTGGTGGGTCTCGGTACGCGCTCCCTTACTCTAGCGTCGA
>JAMYIC010000790.1:0-13174 GCA_024112705.1 Microcera coccophila
CCCCCCCCCCCTCATCTCAAAAGCTCCGACTTCTAGCTCTACATAGCTTGCGGGTGGCGCAGCTCGCAGCTAAACAACAGCAACCACAACAACACCAATCCGCATCGCACAACCCGTGGGATTGCGGCAGCGTATCCACGATGCGAGCCTTCAAGATTGCTTGCGCGCTGGCCTCGGCCTCGCTGGTCCTAGCATTCGAATCCCAATCGCCCCTGCGGGCGTCAGACCGAGCTCCCCTCGCCGCCGAGTCCTCCGCGCCTAAATACCGCCCCGAGCTTCTGAAGCTGCACAAGTCGCTGGTCTCCATCAAGTCGATATCCGGAGACGAAAACGAAGTCGGCACGTACTTGGTCGATTACCTCGCCGACAAAGGCTACAGCGTCGAGCTTCAATTCGTCAAGCCGCACAAGAATACGCCGCATGCCAAGGAGCGGTTCAACGTGGTGGCATGGCGGAGCAAGGACAAGCCGACGCCCAAAGTTTTGGTGACGAGCCATATTGACGTTGTCCCGCCGCATATTCCCTATGGAATTGACGATGGCGAGGTAACCAAGGATACCATGATTACGGGCCGGGGAAGCGTGGACGCCAAGGGCAGTGTGGCGGCCATGATCACCGCGTTAGAGGAGCTGCTCGAGCACGACAAGGTCGACGGCAGAGAGGTAATGCTGCTCTTCGTCATCGGCGAAGAAAAGTCCGGCGACGGCATGCGCACCTTCAGCGACTCCCTCCAGAGCGCCAAACACCCCTACAAGTTCGACGCCGTCATCTTCGGCGAGCCCACCGAGAACAAGCTGGCCTGCGGCCACAAGGGCGGGCTCTTCTGCGAAGTCACCGCCAAGGGCGTCCCCGGCCACAGCGGCTATCCCTGGCTAGGGAAGTCGGCCAACGAGCTCATGATCCGGGCCATGGCCAGGATCTTCGACACCGATCTCGGCAGCAGCGACCGCTTCGGCAACACCACTGTCAACGTCGGCCGGTTTGATGGGGGCGTTGCCGCTAATGTCATTGCCGAGCATGCGACGGTGGGGTTGGCGGTGAGGGTTGCCATTGGGCCTGAGAAGGAGGGCGGTTGGATCGTCAAGGACAAGATCCAAGACATCTTCGATGAGATCGACAAAGAGTCCTTCGAGTTCGACTGCTCGCACGCGTATGGGTTCGTGGAGTGCGAGTGTGGCGTTGATACGTTCGAGGACATCGTCGTCAACT
Organism: Microcera coccophila; assembly: GCA_024112705.1. Lineage (NCBI taxonomy): Eukaryota > Fungi > Ascomycota > Sordariomycetes > Hypocreales > Nectriaceae > Microcera > Microcera coccophila. Next base: position 1,210 of record JAMYIC010000790.1, read on the forward strand.
ACGGAACAGACGTGCCTAATCTGGAGGGCCGTCACAAGAGATATTTGTATGGTCCTGGTACGATTCTGGTCGCCCATGGAGCGAGGGAAAACCTGACTGTTGGAGACTTGGAGACGGCTGTGGAGGGATACCAAAGACTGATTCTCCATGCGTTGAAGCAATGAGTTGGCGCTTTTCGATGGGTATATCTTGGGTATTGCTTTGGGGCGATTGTTCAGGATATTCTAAGCATACTTAAGTATAGGAATACACTGTATAGAATGATTGAGAGGGAGAATTTCGAGAACATACTACATCAAGTTCAAACAAAGAACGCACAGGAAATCGTTGTAGGCCCTCTGGAAGACCACGAATGAAATCCAATTATATATCCGGGACTTAAATCTACCGTCATGTCTACCGTCATCGCCAACTCCAATGCGAAATCTCGTGATACATCATCTATGCAATGATCCTCCCTTTCTCTCTCGCCAGCCCCTCACTCTCCAACACCAACGGCCCCCCTCCCGGACCGCTAGCATCCAAGCTGACCGTGACAGTCTTCCTCTCTCCCGTGACCCTGATGGTCTCTCCCAGGTTCCTAAAATCCACCTCAGACGCCTGGGGCGCTTCCATGGCTCCGCTTGGCTGGATCTCCCTGATCTCGACGTTTGGGTATGGCAGCCAACCTTCGCGCAGGGGGATGAGGATCAGCGGAATCTCCCCCTCTGTTTCGGGCGTTGAGGACGACGTCTGGGAGGAGCTGGGGATGATGAAATGGCCCTTTCGACGGCCCCCCAGCAGCCAAGTGTCCGCCGGCGCTGTGATCTCGTAGCTGAATTCGGGGTCTTCTTGTTCCTGAGCATCGGTGTTCCAAATCTGCGTCCATTTGAGGTGCAGTGTAGCTGAAAGCATCTGATTGATGCACACCGTGGGAGTTGCCCCGAGTTTGTGATTGACCAGGGTTGGTAGCGGGGATTGAAGGCGAATGTCGGCGGTGTGGAGAACGGACAAGGACGGAATCTCAACGGGGATAAGGATAGTCGACGCTTCTGCTGCGCTGGAAGCTGGTATTGGTATCCGGGGATGCGACCTTTGCCATTCCTTGAGGAAGTTGACAATGCTCACGGCAGCATCGTCCTGTGAATTGGGGATCTTGCCAATACCTGTGAGGTGATTATCCCAAGGAATATCGACCAAGAAGCTGGTTGAAACGGCCCCCAACAATGCAGCACGCTCAAGATCTTGAATCTGCAGACACCTCTTCGCCTCTTTCAGTACGAAACCCGATATGAGTCTTCCATATTGCTCCAAGGGAGTGTCATCTAGCGCCTCGACAATCGACGACGACACCAACTCTTCAATCTCCCTTTGAAGTACGCTGTAGTATAGCTTCAGATACATGGTCTTGCTAGATCTTTTGCCGGTCTTCGATCCCACTTTGCGCTTCACTCTGTAGAGGAGCGTCGCTGGTTGCTTTGGAAAGACCATGACAGTGTTCGCAGGCGGGATGCCAAACTCCGATTCGAAGAGCTCCGAGTGCAACAGTTCACTCTTGAATAGACGTAAAGGGCTGGAGCTTGCCGTAGAGACATTAAACCGTGAGTATAGAGCGTGGTGCTTGAATACATCTTGAACATTAACACCCAGGGCCAGCGAGATTGGGATCGCCATGGACTTGGCAAATTCAAACTTTTCACCCGACTCGGTAGTGTACCACATCTCAAGCTTGGCTGAAACGTCGCTAATATCCTGTTCAATAGAATACGGAAAGCGCAGCGTGACGGTCGAGTTCGCTTCAACCTCGTTGAAGTAGAAAACGCCCGCTTCCGGAGGTTTTGCAAATTTTACAGCCGAATTAACGACCTTTGCCTCGATCGTCAATAGTCGGAGACCACCAGTTGTAGGCTTTACTCGAATCTCGCAGCTCTTTAGGTTGTTCCACCCTGTGCTAAGTTGGAGATCAAGAGAATTGTTCTTATCCAAGGCGGTGTCTCTCGCCGCTACGAGCCGGACATCGAGGGCCCCCGCGCGCTGGAACAGCACAATGTCAGGATCCTTGAACACGCTCGTAGTACGCGGGACTGGAGAACTCGCGTCTCTCTCCCAGTGAAGGAAGATGTTGCTCGAATAGAGGCCAAGATGGTCTATTCTATACTTGCCGGGAATAATAGACTTGGTGTGTTAGCCACATTTGGTACAGGTGGATGAAAACTTACAGTGCAGTCGACTTTGAAGCTGTTCCGGCCTGGGTTGAGCACCAAGTTTTCTCGCTTCTCAAATCTCACATCCTTAGAGGAGCCGGCCTCTGTTGCTAAAGACCTTACTACCACACCGTCAAGCTTGATCTCGTCGGGCAGGAGGCTGTGAAGATTGATGGTCAAAGAACACTTGTCTTTGTTGTCGAGGTATTCCGGTGCGCCTGCCAGCTCGATATCGGTGAAGAAATTTGTCAGCGGGACTTTGATTTGGGAAGAAAGACTTGTGGCTAGATTGAAAAGATTTCCGACGACGCCTTTCATAGAGGTCAGGTTCGGATCATCCATCGTCGAGACGCTCGCCACAGATTTCCGTTGTCGTCGCTCTCTCTCAGACGCACAAGACTTTGTGAGCAGTTTCAGGGCTACGCGGACGTAGTCGTCGTCTCGGGACTTGCTCTCGCGAAGACACTGAAGGTGCATGACCAACATCGACAACTCTAGTGAGCTCCATCCACTGACTCCGAAAAAGGGCGTAGCTTGACTGAAATGATGAGTGGCAGCCGCATACTCCTTCATGTGGAATTTTAATACGGCAAGATCAGCCATGTTGGCATGCACCGCATGACTATGACCAGCTACGGTATAATGTCGCATGGCTTTGTCCGTAAGAATTTCGTATAGTCGATGAAAACTGTCCGAATCTTCTAGTGCCCCTAGAAGGAGAGGGCTGTCGACTCCAGCAGTCAGAGGCTCGGTCGTTTCCACGGCAGAGACCCTTTCAGAGGGCTCTTCGTCGAGACTAACATCCTCGAAAGCCGCGACTTCAGAACTGCCAGCCATGGGAACCTCGTTCCACCCGTCACTCCATCCACATTTCGTGGCTAAACCGCTGACAATACTCCTCGACAGCATGTAAAGCTCGGCGCGTCTAGCAGCCAAGTCTTCGAGCCCTGCCTTGAGGAAGCGCGCAGTTTGGCCATCGCCTTCTTCCGACGGCATGTTTGGTCCTGGAAAGACACCCGGACTGGGCGGAGGCTGGGCTTGGCTAGGTCGCATAGCAAGGGATGATGTTCGAGCGGGGTGCATCATGGTTTTGGGTTCCGGTATCGAGGCCTTCTGTTCATGGCTATCGGGAGGAACCAGTGTAGGAGGAATGGGCAGGGCCTTCGAGGATGTTTGCGCGAGAATTTGTTGGGCGACAGAAAAGGCAAACGATGCCACCAAGTTGTCCACAACATGTTTTGAATGGTGACCCAAACTGATCCCTTGCGTCGTGGCTGTTTCGACCATCGCAGCGGTGATATCTTGACGCATAATCTGAGACACCGATGGGATAAACTGCAAAGCCCTCTGACATATTTCCCCTAGCATTACCAGGTTCTCCGGGTTCTCTGCATGTTTTGGAGGAGGAGCCAATGGAGCTACACCGTGGTGGCCAGCCTCCTGCAGCTCTTTCAACTTGTTTAGTAGTTCTTCCCGGGTAGACCAAGCATTCGCGAGCCTTAACAAGAGCGCTATTTGCCGTGCAAATACATAGCACCGAAAGTCAAACACCGACACGTTGTTCGCTAAGATCATATCCCGATATGCCTTTTTCGTGGCACTGATAGGTATCTGATCGAACTGCTCGCTGGTTGTCTGGTCGGATTGCAAATCAACGGCTTCCTCGTCACTTCCTGATAGAGTTGTAAGAGCTTTCTCGGCCGCCGTCTTCAGTTCCGTTGTGTAGTTGAGCATCGCACCGCCATGTCGCTCTGGGGACCCTGTAGCAGCTTGCTCGTGAATCACAGTATCCAGGCCGACGCTGAGCTCATCGTATCCCACCAACGCATCTTCAACAAGGCCGACGCTTTCGAAGCCTCTTGCCAACCCTTCTTTGAGGATGAAGAATGTGCAAAAGTTCCAACCCGGCAGCGTCCTCTGCGCGTCCTTCTCCTTGATGTCTTCCTCGTACTGGGTAACCCGCGAATCGAACGAAGTGAGAATTAGGCTTTTGAACTTGGCTACTAGATCCTTCCATGCACTTTCAGCATCCTGCTCGTTCTCAGAGTATCCGGTGGGCACTGCTGGAACAACTCGTGGCAGCAAATCGTACGGCACGTCGTTGATGCCAATCCTTATCTGCGTAATTCGATCAATGGTATTTTTGCCCGTTCCATGGAAATCCGACCGCAGCTTCTCCAACAAAGGAGTTGATCCCGTCCGCCATCGCGAAGAGGACTTGGTGTCTGCGGCCCCTTCCGACTTGTTGCTGCTCCTCGGCTGTGTTGCGGCGACGGTATTCGGAATAACCACGTGTATAATCAACCACTCAAAGGCATCATGGTTTTCTTGATTATTGGTTTTCTTCGAGGTGCTTGCTGAAGGGGTCTGCGCCTTAATCCACTCTCGAATCTCTGATCGCACGGAGGATTTGTATGAATCGTTGTCGTCGCATCGAACGAGGAGAACCTTCAGGTAAGGGGTGCGCCGTAGCCCAGGGATCTGATGTCGTCGCTGATTACCGACGGTTTTGGATGTAATCGATGGCGTGTCTCCTTGATCCGTGGAAGGCGTGCGACCGCCGACGTTTTGCGTCTGAAAGCCATCGTCTATGGTGCTTCCCGATCGTCGCAGAGTACGAGCGGACGTCGCCGACCCGGGATCAGCACTGCCGTCTACGAGATCAACGTGGAGGGTATCGATTGACCGAAGCGGACCGGCATGCGATTGCCAGTGCAGATTGTGTAGAGGGAGGCGGGGAACCAGGCCTGGAGCCAGTAACTTGTAGACGTCGTGGGGATCGAAATACTCGACTAGGGAAGTCAGTATCCCGTCCATCAATGCCGCAAAAAGCCACGCGCAAAGAAAACGAACCGGTCACTTTGGACGTGGAAAATTGCTGTTCCATGGCAGACAGCTCTGTTCCGCCCTTGTCATCGTCGAATGTCCAACTATTTCGTCGAGCTGACGGTGCATCAAGCTGTCGCAAGGGAGCTTAGCTAGGCCCCCTTGCTTGGCGTTTCTGCCACTCACCGCCTGGATACCTCATGCGCCGGGTACGCGTTTTCCCGCTCCCGGTAGCCCAAGCTGGAAGCGTGCTTGCCTCATCCTCAAGTAGTACCTTATCTCGCACTCCCTCCAGCGCCTCTTCGAGAAATGCATTCCAGATATCCATTGAATGACCTCAGCTCAAGTCCAAGTATTTCAACAACTGTTTTCTAGTACTTCCAAGCCAAAACCCTCATGTCGCCGAAGGAAGCGAATCAGACGAAATACCACGACTACCACTTACACGCTCTCAAAGTTACGGAGCAACATACATCATCACATTTCTGCGTTCTGAATTCGACTACCATCCGGAATATTTGGAATTAGTTTTACCATAAACATCATGAAATGAACTCTGAAGGCTTGTTTTCGTGAAATTTTCCATTTACTTTCGTTCATGGCCGATCTAGTATAGTTACTATGACTCCCCACCTTCATTGGGGTACTCTATCCTATCCTTCGTCCTCCATCTTCATCCTCTCTCAAATACAAACTTGACTTTACTAGTTACCCTAATTTGTTTGACTCCTGTCTCAGAGATCTGACAATACGCTTTTACCCAAGACCCCAAACGCCAAATGATACTGAAATACATTGCTTCAAGCCCCGTTCACTTTCGCCCATCGCTCTGGCATGATCTTACTGAAGTCAAAGTTGCCGTCTGGACCCTTCTCTACTGCGCCCTTCTCGGTGACAACAGTGTCTATCAGCTCGGCAGGCGTGACGTCAAAAGCAGGATTCCAGACATTGATTCGCTGGTCTGCTGTCGCAACTCTGACCTTTGTCTTCTCATCCACGCTGCCATCGGATTTGATGACAGCGCCAGTTACCTGGGTAAGTTCATTGCTCTTCCTCTCTTCGATCTTGATACCATCGCCAGACTTCGTCTCCAAATCGATGCTTGTGGTAGGTGCCGCAACGATGAATTTGATTCCGTGGTGCTTTGCCAGAACGGCCAGTTGGTAGGTACCGATCTTATTGGCAGTATCTCCATTTCGAACCACACGATCGGCACCCACAATGACGGCGACAATGTTCTTCTCCTGCTTTCGGTTTCTGAACAGCGATGCAGCCATTGAATCGGTGATGAGAGTGCTGGGAATCTTCTCATAGACAAGCTCAAAGGCTGTGAGTCGACTTCCCTGGTTATAGGGCCGAGTCTCGGTACAGAATGCGTGCTCGAGAAGATCCTTGGCCTGAAGAGTGCGGATGATTCCCAAGGCAGTGCCGTGGCCGGATGTGGCGAGCGAGCCCGTGTTGCAGTGCGTCAACACGGAGATTTTCCGGTTCGACGAAGCGCCAGCTTGAGCACGTAGCCATTCTGCACCAAAGTCGCCGATCGAGAGGTTCGTCTGCAAGTCTTTCTCGAATATCTTCTCTGCCTCTTCGATGAAAGCCAACACGACATCATCCTTGGAGGCGCTGGTTCCAGCGTCTCGTATCTTCGCCTTGAGCTGGTTGATGGCATTGGTGAGATCTACTGCGGTCGGACGGCTCTCCTTGAGATAATCTAGGGCCTCGTCGATGAAGGCGACCGTGTCTTCCGCCGACGACGCCGCCGTACAGCTCCCATTATGCAACTCAACAGCCAGGCCCAAGCTGGCGACGATGGCGATGGCTGGAGCGCCCCGAGTGCGCATGGAAGCGATGCTGTCAAACGCCTCGGTCCTGTTGGTGACTTGATCGTAGTGAAATTCATGGGGAAGACGAAGTTGGTCGAGCACATCGAGCTTCCCCCGAGTGTACTTGACGGCTTGCAAGGTAGACATGATGGGTTGAGGCTTGACTGGGGAGCGACTATAAGGAGACGAGAATGAATGTGGTAGATAGGAAGCACTTTTATCACCAAGAAAATTGCCCCTCCATCGATCCCCAAAATTGTGCCATCACCCCGCCATGCGCGGGAGTGGCGTCATGACAGATCATCCACCTTTTGAGATGCATCACGTGATGGCTTACAACTGTTCCACGCAAAGCCCGTACTCAAGGTCGGTGTGATCGGTATCGAAACCTTGAACGGCATTGTCTTGGTAGTATATCGGCCTTTGAGCTGCTCCGAGTTCTTCAACAGCGCCAGTAATCCTCTGATGATCACTTGAATCAACACCCCCCGCTGAATCGCCACGGTTGTGCCAGACGTCGTGGCGCCAATGGTCAAGATGGCGTCCGTAAGGCGGGTGCTAGATCTCTTCCGTCGAGCTTAAGTGCGATCGGGTGACAAGCGACGGGTCTAGGGCCCCAGAAATTCCAGTCTGGCGGCACATCATCACGGACATGGTTTGGCGCGGTGATGGATCCTCAGGGGTAGCTTTCTACGTCATGGACATCACTCTTTACTCCTACTTGCGCTCTGAACGCTTTCGGAAGTAGGTCCAGTATTGATATAGACACTTAATGGCTTGTGTCCCGCCATGGCAGATACCGTCAGCAATATCACAGTATTAATCTCTGTCCCCAACTATACGGTGATAGATTTGAACATAAGCTAGGCATAGGTATTACTTAGTCCTCTTGGTACGTTTATGTGCTACCGCTAGTTTGGGAAGGAGAACATTTCTGTCGGAGATCTCTTGGATGGTATGTCTCCTATCACGAATGGTTATTAGCTCCAAAGCTTTTGGGACAACCCGACTATGACTCGGCATGCAGCCTGTTGGGGGGGTCTCCATCGACCTACTACGATAAGAGCCTAATCTGCGAGAAATTGCGCAGAATTATTGTGATGAGAATCATCAAAAACGACAGTCCAGAGCACCCGTGGTTGAGGACTGAGCATGGCGATAAAAACAGCATCAAGTCGACACAACACTCGACCACCTTTAGAATAGGCCGCTACAGTAGGAAGCAGCAAACAGAGTATGAAGCTGCGGCAACGCATTGGACTAGGTCAAAACTTCACAGCCGAAAACAACAGCATTCTGCAGCGGCTTGATACAATACTACAAACTCAACTCGGTGCGAAGACTACCGTGGTCAACGCCTTGACTACACCGATGGACGAAGCAAACTCAGCATGGCAACATGTTTGCGAAAGCGGAACACATCATTCAGTAGCTTGGAACTAATGCCAGTAAGGAATTTTCAAAGTGACAGACTAGGCCGCGAGGGGGCAGCGTGGTAATTAGCTCAGATAGTATATCCACCAGCAGACAATTGATACAACACAGTTGGACTGGTAGGACGAGAACAAGCCTCATCGTAGAAACGTGGAAGTAGAACTATTAACAACCCCACTGGTGTTTACAGCTACAAGTGATGGAAATGCGAGGCTGGTTGTAGTATATATAGTGGTATCGTAAGTTAGTATTGTAATAAAATGCGAGCGACAGACACCAAAACGAGAATGCAAATGGTCCAACGTCCGTATTCATAGACCCAGATCTCATCTTCTCTCTACCCTTGCATGTTCAAAACGTACGTAAACTAGGTATCCCTGAATATTGTACAGTCCCCACCCAGTTCAGGTGGTGACAGGACGGAAGAAGATAAGTGCTGAGCGAAAGGAAAACAAAAGAAAAATACATCAAGACGTCTAGCGCCTGAAAGGTCCCCCAACTAGAAAGGCTCTCAATTGAAGAAGCTCCACGTCCGCGCATTCTATTACCACCTTCTTTTTTGTCATCAAGTCATTGAGTCACCCTGCCTTACTTCGCCGCGAGAGCTGAAAGGCCAATGCCCAGCGGGTTTTCCTTCTCCAACCCTTTTTGCTTCTCAAAGGCGTTTGATGCAATATCCAACGGTGTGGGTTCGTCTTCTTCGAAGATCTGCTCCTCGATCATTTCTCCTGGCCTTCCAATCACTGGGCTGAACATGTCGACTTCTTCAATCTCCTCCTCTTCCTCTTCCATGCCCTCGTCTTCTTCTTGGATGGTGATTTCTCCCGAGCGTCGTCCCAGTCCAGAAGCACTTGCGCTTCGAGAATGCGACCCAGATGACGAGGTTCTGTGGGGAGTTGGCGCACCGAAGTTGAGAGTTGGACCCTTGAATAAATTTCTCTTCCTCTTTGCAAAAAGTACCCCCGAGCCGAATGGATTAGGTGATCCAGGAGCTGCCGGGGCTCCAGATGGCATGGTCTCGTTAAACATGCTCAACGGGACAATCGGAGTGGGTGTCGCACGCACAAGGCGAATGTTGGACGGGAACGAGCCAACGGTTGGGGTGGCGGGGAGGACCTTGACAGAATGATGAGGAGACTGACCACGCTGGAGCGGAGTCTTGGTCATGGTGGTAGAGAACGATGCCGCGGAGCTAGTGGACGAGGCCTTTGAATGGGAGTGATGGTGATGGTGGATCGATCGAACCGAGGACACCGACGAGGACGTTGATTTCCGGCCTCTCAGTCCCGCTGATGACCGGCGGATCGTGGACCGAGGCGTTAGTGGCGATGGTGAGAGCGATTGTCGCTTGTAAGTTTGCGAAGTGGTTATTCGGGGAGGTGGGTACATCTGCGCGGAGTAGGCAGAACCAGGGGCTTGACTTGCGTCGCCTTTCGGTGCCTGCGCCTTCGCGACGTGACCATTAGCCACGACTCCCTTGGGAAGCGCGGCAGTGGCTGGCAGTCGGGGCACGTCAGATGTCGGGTACTTGCTGGTTTGTGGCCGAGGGCTGGAATCTTTCTTCACACTGCCGTTACCATCAGCTCCATGCAGATTCGGGGTACTCCGACTCGCCCGCCTCTCGTGGCCCCTCCGCCTTCTCGTTGTGTTCTCAAAGAACCAGTGCGTCCAATTCTTCCAGTGGGCGATGATGGCTTGACTCGGCTTCTTCCTAGCTTTCTGATGTCCGCTCTGTTGCTCGCTTCCGTTAGACGAGGCCAAAGCATCGGCCGTGGTGACCAGGTGGAGTGTTGATCCTCGAGAACGTGCGCTGCGTATTACACCCTCTTTAGGCGGCGGAATAGGTCGTCTTTGGCGGGAGGTCGATGAAGACCTCACTGAATCTTTGTCGATGGGCGGGGGAGGATAATCACCATCGTGGTTGGCGGCCCCGGGCTCCTTGCTAACTTCCAGGAGCTGTGGAAGATCCGGCAGGGTGTAGTCGGCGTAGTGAGCACTCCTACGCTCAGTTCTCCCCCGACTTCTGGACCCAGCTCGTTCCAGCGTGATGAATTGTCGTGTCAATCCCCCATCTTCGTCAACGCCGTGGAGCAAAGGGGCCATTCGTTCTAAGCGACTTGAAGCTGCTGAAAGTCGCCTTATGCTCCGACTCTCCACTTCTCTTTCCCGTCTCTTTATCTCCTTTCGTTTTGCTTTCCTTGCTTCTTTCTCGAGGAGCAAGGCCCACCATCCAGCCAGCGTATCGCATTTTTGTGCCAACACACTCTCAATAACCCCATCAATGTTGACACCAGCGCTTCGCATCCGCGCCAGGCAGTCTTTTTCGAGGGCAGTTGAAAAGGGAGGGTTCGGCTTTATATCGAGGATCGTCTGTTGCGCTGCGGCGTGCTCGGCCAGGAATGGATGAGCGAGGATATCTGGTAAGGTTGGGCGGCGCAGTGGGCGCTTCGATAACAAAGACTTGATCAGTGGAAGAGCGTCGGGAGGCAGGTGATCTGGGAACTTGGGATCGTCTGCCAAGATCCTTGTTCGTGTCACGTTATCGTCATCGTCGTCGAACGGGAGCTCTCCACAAAGCAGGGCATACAGAATGATGCCTAGACTCCAAACATCAACCTTTTCGCCGGCATATTTTTCTCCTTTGAGCATTTCCGGAGCAGAATAGCATATGGTGCCGCAAAACGTTTGCAGATTGTTGTTTCTACCCTCATACTCTCTTGTGAAACCAAAATCCACCAATTTGACATTTTCGTGCTTGTCGAACAGGATATTCTCGAGCTTCAGGTCGCGATGAACGCAGGAATGCATGTGAACGTAGGACACGGCGCCGACAAGCTGGGTAAAGATCTTCTGGACTTTGGAAACGGGAAGCGGCCCGTGTTCGAGGAGGTGGTTGTAGAGTTCATCGCCTACAATTCGTTAGCCGTTCGGTCGGGGTCTTGTGATGGGCGCCTCCGACACACCAGAGCAATATTCGAGAACCATCCAGACGAGGTTCTCCGTTACAATAACCTCGTACAGTCTTGCAATGTGCGGGTGGATGAACTGTCGGTGGTGATGGATTTCGCGAGCCAGGTTGGAGTCACCCTTGTTGGCCGACTTGAGGACGACCTAGAGGCAGTCAGATTCCACGGCATGCTTTCACAGACGGGAGCCATCTCCCACCTTGGAGCCATTGGTGAGTTTGTGGGTGCCCAGATAGACCTTTCCGAAGGATCCCTTGCCAATCAAACGTCCGAGCGTGTAGGAACCGACCGACTTGAGCTCCTTGCTCGAAAACTCACTACACGAGGAAGAGGTCCAAGGTTAGAGGGACGGGAAGATTCTCATGGGTTGGGGGACCACAAAGCTTACTCAAGAAGCTCTTGATATGAGCGGGCAAGCTATCATGACACGTCAGGGTACGACCTCGGGGGGGTGGCGTGCAGATGGAGCCAGCGCACCTTTGCCTTCCGTCCTTGCTCGACTTGACCCTTTGCCGACTGCATCCCTCCACACCCGCCGGCCGGTCGCGCACTGCAACGGAGACAGTTTGGCTGGCTGGAATGACCGGACTATCAAGGCGCGTGAGGTTGGCGTGATCGCTCCCGGTGGCAACGGCATACGGATCTCGAACGGGAGCACATCCGCAGGACTGCCCAAGAGAGGTGACGGGGTTCAGTCGCAAATGCTCGGTCGACGGACGGAGGGGGGGGGGGG
>JAMYIC010000080.1:0-31534 GCA_024112705.1 Microcera coccophila
CCGAACGGGGGGGGGGGGGGGGTCGTATTCCTTGTCGTCCTCGTGGCCCAGCAGTCATGAGGCCAAAAGGGCCGAATCAACTCGAGGTGACATGCAGATCCAAACCCGCAAACCACGGGCATCCCCAGCTTTCCCCGTGCTCAATCAAATCGTCTGATGCTCCTTTTCGGTCCTTTACCCCGCACTTCGTGTTTACTACTTGATCGTACGAGCAGAACTGCTTCGCAGGGCTTCGTGCATTCGACCTCTTATCCCCCGACCCCAAGTGCCTGCCTGCCCTGTGGATCTGGAACGGGTTGTGTGATAAACGAATCGGCTATCATCATGCGGGAAATAGCATCTATTCGACGGGCAGTCTTTGCCGTGTCAGCGCTACTTGGTGGCTTATCGCATGCAGCTGCAGAGAGGAGACAGACCTGGCAGGACTACAAACTGCATGTCCGCGAATCCCCGTCGTGCCCTGATTACGGGGACTACTCGCAACAGCGACATGGGCCGTATTCGGAAGGGCCGCTTGCTCTCCCTTACATGCGCCCGAGTCCTGAATGCCGCACGTTTAACAGCTCGGCCGTCGAGGTAGCTGACATGATAAGTCTGGGAGTGGGTTAACACATGCTGAAATGAGTGGAATTTAGAAAGTCATCGAGGACATCAAGTCTCGGGTAAAGGATCCAGACCTTGCGCGGCTGTTTGAGAACACTTTCCCATCGACTCTAGACACCACTGTTAAATACTTTGATCCCAACATCAACTTGGCGTTTATCATTACAGGGGTAGGCTCTCACAAATCTCCCTTCAACAAGTTCCAAGCTGACTTGACCACTCATCAGGACATCACGTTCGTTATCCGTTGCTTCGTGTATGTTTTGGCCATGCTGATCAAGATCCTCCAGGGCACAATGGTTGCGCGACACCGGAAACCAATTCGCCCACCTATACAAACTCTTGCCAAAGGATAAAAACCTCCAGGCTCTTGTCAAGGCAGTCATCAATACCGAATCGCGTTACATTATGAAATATCCGTACTGTGGTATGTTTTTCTTCAGTCACACATACAATAACGGCCTGACAATACTTCTAGGCTCGTTCCAGCCTCCGCCAGAGAGCGGACTGGCACCATCTCATAACGTGAGTCTTGGCTGTTAAAAAATCCGAACGATTTGACCGCTTTGTGTGCTAAATCTCACTAGGACTGGGCGGACAAGGTTGCTGTCAATCCGTTCGTATACCTTGGTCGTTTCATTCAAGCAAGTCAATATTGATAGTGTCTCATAGGCCAGTCGATGATCAAGTAGTCTTTGAGTGCAAGGTAAGTCTATGCCAATTGTTGCCGAAGAAAAGATAGGAAGGATGAGAGGATATGTGTCGCTGACGGTAACATTTTAGTATGAACTCGATTCTCTCGCCGGCTTCTTCAAGATTTCAAGGTCTTACTATGAAAACACCAATGATTCGTCTTTCATTAATGACAATTGTGAGTTTTCGCTTCTAAGATATAGTCTAGTAGCTGCGGAGAATAACAAAGAAATAGGGAAGGCCGCTGTCAATACCATACTGGTCTTGCTTGACCACCAATCCCAGAGCTCCTGGGCCGATGATTGGGAATTCATCAGCTACTACAACTGGACGGGAACTGCTGGCGCATTATCACCGATGGTTCCCAACGGTGGTAACGGAGAACCTGTGATGGCAAACGGCCTGGTAGCATCCAGTCATCGACCCTCTGATGACCTTTGCGTTTTCAGTACGTCACGTTTCCCTGTTACGTTGATCTTGAACTTTGCACTCTGCATAAACTATGAGAAGCTTACTAGACTTACTAGAATTCATTACCTCCGACAACGCCATGATGTCTGTCGAACTCGATAACCTAGCCGACGCTCTAGACGTCATTGGAGGCCAGACAACCCTATCGGGGCAGCTGCGCAGCCATGCCTCCGTGATTAAGGATGCCGTCTGGAATCATACATTGACACCAGACGGAATCTTTGCTTACGAGACAAATGGCTACGGGGGCCAGTACATCATGGATGATGCCAACGTGCCCAGCCTCGTCTCGTTGCCATATCTTGGGTTCCTCGAGCGTGACGATGCCACATACCGCAAGACCAAGGACGCCATGTTTTCTCGTGCTAATCCGTATTATGCCGTCGGCAAGAGCTTTAACGGAATTGGGTGAGTTTGGCTTATTACAAATGCCTGGTCGGGATTGCCGTGTTCTGTAACGAGAGCTGACCAGCATATCGCAGCGGACCTCACGTCAAGGCTACCTATCCATGGCCCATGTCGCAAATCTCTGGCATCTTCGGCACCGACGACGACGACGAGATCAAACAGCGCTTGTCGCTCATCCTAGAGAACACGGCGGGCTTGGGTCTCATCCACGAGAGCATCAACATTTACAACCCGAGCGACTTTACACGTCCCTGGTTTGCGTGGGCCAACAGCTACTTTGCTGAAATGATCTTGGATCTCGCAGAGAGAAAGCCCGGATTGATTTTCAAGGACGACACACCCTACACAATTAATTAGCGAAAGTAAATGCCACACTTTTGTACAAAGCATAACGAAATGAACTATTGAATGATTGATTGTGTACGAAGATTGAGAGGCCTGAGACTGCCTGGCTAGGTAAATTCGGCTATCAAAAAAACGAAAAAGAAAACTGCCGGATGAAATGATAAGTGAACGTAGGTGTCTTAAAGTTGTGTGGGTATATCTAGCATCATTATTGTGGCAAGAATGGGTGCTTTCTTGAGATGTTTGAAATACGTTAAGAACTCGCGCAAGGCATTCTGTGATTTCTTGGCCCAGATACATATGTGACTTAGATAGCGGTTGCTTTCTGAATTCGCAATCATATGGAGCGTGTCTTGGAGCGAGAAGGGTTTCTGTTCCAAACCCACGCCAAATCTAGGTTTTGGTCCAACAAACCTTGTCTTTGGCTCGCACACGTCCGGCCTCGGGCGTAGACCTCTTGCATCGCTTTGCATCGTCCTCGTCCAAGGCGTTCTTCGGTTGGTTTGTTGCACGCCTTGATGGTTACGGGATATCGGACGAAGTTTCGTGTTAAAGATCCCGCACACACATTAGCTGAACAGATGGTTAAGAGTTTCTCAGATCCCTCTCCTGTCGAGAGCTTTACTTGACCACGACTAACTGAACAATGATTTCCAACAATTTCCAACTAGGAAGCAAATCGTACGATAGCTGACGGTCTGTGAAGCGCATTCTGTATCCTCTTTGGCCTTGTGTTAGACATTTCGAGTAAGAAGATCCGTTATTAATACTAGGTCCTATGCCAACGACTGAGATCCTTGTCCTTTGGGAACACAAAGCTAGAGCGTCTCTTTTGCCTCCGGCGGCCCTGCCGGGGGGCCTCCTCGCCTTCGGCTCGAGCTTTGCGGCAGCCCCCTAAGCCTATAGCTTATAGTAGCTTTATCTAGTAAGCAGTGAGATAGCAAAAACATCTAATTGCTATTAGATATTTCAGAATTGTGGCTACTGATTATAGTAGTAAAGCAATATTGGGCTCCTATTAGAAGAAGTAAAGCTAGAAGCTGCCGCCTACTACGTGTCCTTCAACTTCCTATAGCTTTGCTTAACAATAAATTACACGTTGTATTCCGTCGGGGGGGCTTACTGGTTTCAATTTCCTTAGTTTAGCTCTATAGCTTGGTGTAAACGAATTAATAATCGTCTTATCCTCCTCGGCCGACTCGGCCGACAGCAATCGTTTTCCTTAAAATTCGCTCAAACTCTATCAAGACTATTACTTAAACTTGCCATTATATTAGCTACTGAGAGGAACTCGTGCAAAGGTTCATTCTTAAATCTCATCTTTTGTTTGTGTACCTGTTGTCCGTCTGTCACCATGAAAATCCTCATCGTCGGCGCGAGCGGATCGATCGGAGGCGAAGTCCTCATACAGTGTCTCGATCATCCAAGCATTTCGCACGTCGTTGCGTTTGTGCGACGAGACCTCCCTGCCGATGTTTCGAGCCATTCGAAGCTTGAGTGTGTTGTGATCAAGGACTTTTCAGTGTGGCCAGAAGATGTATTGCAGGCACATGCAGACGCTGCGGCTATGATTTGGTAAGCTCTGCATGAGGTTCGATGGCGCTTTTACTGATTGGGTGCCTCAAGGAACATGGGAACGTATACTGGGATCCTCGGCCCTGACCTGGAGTACCCCCTTGCTTTCATACAAAGCATGGCACGAGTGTTGGAGACAAAGCCCGACAGATCCCCGTTTACATACGTCCATTTAAGTGGAAAATTCGTTCGTCAAGATCAAGAAAAGAAGCTGTTGTTTCTCGAAAAACCGCGAAAGATGAAGGTATGGTGAATCCATCACACGTCTTTCAAATCTGACAATGGACCAGGGCCTGCTTGAGACTAGAGCTCTTGAATTCGCGGAGAGCCACCCCGCTGTGTGGAAGACTTTCATCGTCAAGCCAGGAGGGGTGGTGACTAAGACAATGGTGGCTTCTGGTGTAATAACTACAGTGCTGGGTGAGGATTGGTGCGTCCGGATTCAAGAGTTGGGGGCATTCATGACGTACCTTGCGGTCGACGGTAAAGGGGAAAACTGTCTCATTGAGAATGGACCCATAGTGAGAAAAGGAAGGGAGCTGTTGAAGTTGAAGGAAAAGGCCTCTGGGTCTTAGCGGATGAACGAGCGACCTGAAAGGTCTGTGTTATTAGTGCGGTCTCAATTCTTTTCCCTGCATCAGATACGAACTCCATCCACAGGCAGCTGGTAAGTGCGAAAGGAAAAGCACAGGACGGAATGTGAAAATCCTCATTGCAGGAGAGTCGAATCTATCAAGTCATCGAGTGTGAATCCTTCGTGCCTTGGTGACAGCAGTTCGGTGGAGTTGCGTATGTTTGATGTTGATCGTTTTGTCGCGAAAAATAGGCCGAGCAACCGCGAAGCTGGGCTTTGTGTGTCAAGCAAGGGCTGGATAGAAGAGGCAATAATATCTTCCATACCGGTCTTCGCGGTACCAGAAGGGCCTTTGGTGGCGTCGAAAGACAGTTCGAGTGCCAAAGGGTTGTTGGAGTCAAAGAAATCAACCCCGGTAAATAAACCATTATCCGAGCCGGCATCAAGAATGCTCAAAATGGTAGAAAGAATCTCGGAAATCTCTTTTGCTACATGTTCCCTGCTGCACATTTTGCCGTAGACTTCGAACGAGTCAACGACTTGCTCGAGCAAAGCCCGGTCTGCGTCGTATTTAAAGCCCGATGAGCCCGCCTTGTGATGACGAAGCTGTACCTTGGTAAGTACAAGGACCACTGCAGCGAAGAAGGCTGATTGATCGACGCTCCTGCAACGGGAGAGGTGATCTTTGGCGTGCCGCAATCCGAGATATCGCTGAAGGGTAATCCTCGATGCCTCCATGCAGATTTCGAGGCTGCCCAACAGGGCGTCTGTAGTTTTTCCAAAAGCGATGGGTATGTGTGTAAAAATCCGCGCTTGAACGAACCACAACTGGCATATAAGGCGGTTGGGTTCCTTGGCTGAGTCGAGAGATCGATTCTGAGAGAAGGATGGTGCTCGCCACCAGGAAGCAGGCAACGAATCCTGTAACCTGTCCAGGGCTTCATCTATTTCTTGAAGGATTTTGCGGTCTTGATGAAGACCAATGGCGTTCCTTTGTGCAATGCGCGCCACAATTAGACAAATCCGGCGCTGGACGTTCGCGTCTTCTTCGGCCGAGGGATCATTCCAGGTCTCATCGTCGGGACCAAACGGCGCGATTCCAATGCCAGGCTCAAGACCGAGGAGAAGGCTGCAATAGCAATCACCACATGCAGCTGAGAGCCATAGGCGTCGACGGAGGGCCATGCCGCTGCAAGTCGAGTTCCGCTCAGTGAGGGAAAAGCAGGCCTGGAGTCCCTTCAATCTGAATGTGTCGAGAACCCTCCTAAAGGTCATCCACGCTTTTCGGAGTGTGCCGTCGTTAAGGTGCAGCAGACTTAGTAGGGTCAAGCATTCTAAACCGTCCGGGGAGCAAGCTTCGTCCTCGTTGGATAGGATGAACAGCCTGACTTGCTCGACAATCAGTTCAATGACCTTCTCGATGCTTTGACATTCCAGAAACTGCACGTCAAAGCCCGCCGGGAGTTGTTGCATGTATAGCGCAAACATGAGCAAGGTCTTGGCAATATGCATCGGACCGCCTCTTGAAATCGCAGGAATGTCCAGGAGCCGGACCGTATCATTCGGCCGGAAAACGCTGCCAGGGGGGGTTTCCGCTCCCCAAAGTCGAGCAGAACTGTTTCCGACTATAGTGGCTGCGTCTTGCGTAGAGGGGAGAAGAGCGACGAGCGACTGCTTAGCGGACGTATCCGCCGGTTGGGGCATCACGACGCCGGGATTGCTGACAGCGGAAAGACTTTCATCGGTTGTCGACTGAAGCAGCTGGTATCGCTTGAGTGTCCGTACTTTTTGGCGAGATTTGCTTGACGAAACTTACAAAATCGTTCCAAAGTGAAGTGGGAAGCGTAGGTTCGGACTCGAAAGAACTTCCAGCGGGCTGCATCTGCCCCTGAGCCTCGACCAGCCTTTTCAAGAGGCTTTCAATTCGTTCCAGCCTTGATTCATATGCCTGCTTATCGACACGGGCGGGAGAGCTTTCGCTACTCAGCTCCCCTTCAGGCGGCTGGAGCGTGCATGGTGTCCCCGTCTTGAGACACTCAGCGCAGGTGGTAACGTTCTCATCGGTGAGCTGACACTTGACCTTGCGCTTTCTACCTGGGACGCGTGAGACCAGGCAAAAGTCGAGGCAGATAGACCTACATTGATAGCAGCTTCGTGTACTCCGTCGCAAGCGCTTGCGTGAAGGACCGACATCCATTTTTAATGAACAGGTTGTTTGGTGTTAAGAGGAGAAAATGCTCTTGGCCAAGGGAGGTTGATACAATAATTGACATTGTGGCTTATTCAGCCATGGCTGACATTGCGCCTCCTCAAATGCTAATGACCATGGTGACTATTGTTAGTGTAAGACAAAAACGTCTCCACAAGACTTCTCTGCACTAAGAAAGGGAGGACACTGGAGTTTAGCGGGAATATGGGGGAGATGCTGATAGAATTTATTGAGATGGGCATAAAAGCCCCCGGAAGGTCTCTCTTATGGTATAAAAAAAATTGTCCTCAATATCAAGCCTTTCCGCCCGGCAGTCCGTCGCTGGTCAGAAAGGCACCAGCAATCATCAGCTTTTTTAGCACAGAGTCGCCCAGGCCAGTGCATTTTTGAGGCCGGGATCATCCAGGTGGAAAGGCCCAATTGTCTCCTCCAAATGTCCAAAAAATGCGCCCGTCCCCGTGATGTGCAACTTGAGATCCAACGTGCGGTCGTCGTTGATCTTGGTCAGGGCATCGATGCTGACATGACCAGTAGCCACAGATCCGGGATACCAATTCTTGGCAAGTTTCCAGTCGCGGTCGAAATGAATGTCGAAGGTGTCCTCCTCACTCCAGTCGATGATTCCAGAAGCCCAGAGCTTCGCCTTGACGGCGATGTAGTATCCGTATACCTCCGCCGTGTGCAGGTCGATGCCGACATCTTCATGCCCTACCCAAGAGTCAAAGACTCGTTTCTTGATAGTTTGGTTCAACTCTTTGGTGTAGAACGGCTTGAAGTCCCGCAGATGGACATCGAATTTGCTGTTGCGAGAATCCCAGCAGCATCTGGTGAGATACTCTGGCTTTGGCACTTCCAGGATTTGGCTTCCGTACTCGCACGATTTCTTCCCGTTGTGGGTCGTCAGGGCGGTCGGTTCTGTGTCGGCGTTGCAGCATGGCCGTCCATCGAGGATGTACTCGGTGTCTGTTCGGCCTTTTCCTGCAACAGAGTACAAGAACACACCCTGTACTTTGTGGAAGCAGCACTTCCCCGAGAATCCACCGGGAACAGAGCCGCTGGCTGCTCCGTAGATGCACTTTCCGGACTTCTCGGCACTGGCCTCAGTGTTGGTCGGACAAGTGTGGCCATCCCTCACCACAGGTATGACGGCAACCTCGGCAGCTTGGGCCGTCGCGGAGGCATCATAAGGGGCTGCTGCGGAGGCATGCGGCCAAGAATCGGGCGAATTTTCCTATCCAGGTGAGTTTGTATACCCAAGCGTCGAGGTGTGATAATGGACGAACCTTCAAGCCAGAGAGAACAACTTGCTCTTCGCCCTCTGGGTAACAAATCATCCTCTGGAGGGCCCATGCCGGGCTCAAGGCGAGGAACAGCGCGGTAAGGGGCTTCATTTTTCGCTTGCTTGGAGCAACGAATCAAGTAATATCTTATGGTAATCAAGGGGTGAATGTGAAAGTAAGAGAACTGTTGGCGGATGTATCAAGCTCACGTTTCTCTGCGATGCCTCCCCTTTATATACGTGGGCCGTTGTTCGTAATAAGACCTGGTTCTGCGATAGAATGCCGCCTTTACACGCAAGACAGACCCTTCTCCTGAACTTCTTGACTATTCGGAGTTGGGAAAATGACATGTCGGATTCCAATTCTCGGCATGATTCCTACCCGTCCCTCTAGGACGCGCCTGTGAGTTGTGGCTGGACCTATCGTCATGGCCTACTGGGCAGATTCGTAACATCTTACTGCCGGCAAGACTTCCATTCAAGGCATTGTTTACGACAGCACGCGCTTTCGGATGCATCGACATGAAGATCATATCATATCTGGCCTGATGAAGATTAGCTGATAAGCATGTTTCAGTTCAGCAGGACCAATATTGTTCCATGAAGCACACTATTGGATGGAGAGGTCCAAACCAGACATGCAGCTGTTCTTGAGTTGTGAGAGCGCATGAGCCGTGGCGGCATAACAGTGACCACACCGTCGGTGGCTTGAGGACCTTGTCGCTCGACTCTGGTGTTCAGCTGGCCACTGAAATGCATGTCTCAGAAGGCCAAGCCGGGCCTACAGTCTCGTTTTGGTCGCGTGTAAGCCGGAAAACGAAAGAATGGGAAATATTCTCGTCGCCTGTCGAAACGGCACGACTTGGGCCTACTAAGTGACAAAACAACGAGAACCGCGAAGTAGAATAGACTGACCTCTAGTGATGGCGTGAGATGCCTGACACATCGCGAGTACTATATCGAACAGCTTGAAAGCATTTTAGCGAGCATTTTACGGATACAATGATTTGGAGCATCCTTGAATCTCTATCATCTCGATGAACGAGGACCGGAGGGTTCAGCTGTACAGGGGACATGGCAAGCCAAGTGAACGAATCAAGCAACTGACTCCACGCCACGAGGGGGCGGTAGTATCGCGCGTTTGCCGTCCCGTTTGAAGTCCTCTGAGGAGAGTGAGTATGCATGCGAACATCAGCGCGAGACGAAGACGGAACCATGCCGAAAAGAATGCAACCTCGAAATATTGATTCCCATCGACCAATCAGTTCACAATAAGCCCAGCAGCGACGACGGAGTCAAAATCATTAGTCCCGGACTCGACATTCCCAATGTGGTTACGGATAAGCACACCTGCGTCATTTATTGCCATAGAAGCATCGTCCGTAAGAAACGGCAGCATGCTGGTTCAGTGGTCAACTATACGGCTTCCTAATCAAGATATGCCTCACGCTAGTGGTTTTATATGCAAGCCGCCTAGGCGAGTTCCGAAGTCGCCATACGTGCCTAGTCGCTGAAGGCCGCGTTTTGCGACGCTCTTCGCCGATGGCAGCTGTAGCATGCAGGACGCATGGCTTCTTAGAGTTTGGACTTGCTTGAGTGATGAGCACATTCGAGGAGACTTCGGGTGCGGTATTTCGGGTAATCCGATCTCGGTGTTCAGGTATCCAGAAGAACTAGCACATGTACGCAAAGATAAATGAACTGGAACGTGTTTTTCTTATTTCTGTACGGTGCTTATCAAAAGCTTTTTTTTAGCTTATGATCTAGCCGTATGCTTAAAAGACTTCATGTAAAAGCCATGAGATCTTCAGCAGTGTTGATCGTTGCGCGATAACAAAACCGATCATATCACTGTAGACCACTCTCAACTCACCACAACACCTATCTTAGGTGTAGATATGAACAACTACCTACTACAATCATCAACTCTAATGCACATGTCCACTGGAACAGCAGCTCCCTTCCATTGCTTCCCGAGCAAGCTTGGCACGGCTTAGCGGTCGCGGAGGGGGAAGCAAGTCCCTGCCCATGATGTCGGGTACGTGTCGTGCCTCCATCTCGACATTTCCCCCTCGCTTAGCGACCTTGGTCGAGTGAATCTTGTTCAGCCAGTTCGCCAATCGATAGCCACCCTTGGCGATCTGCAGCTCGATGGTCGACGTGACAGAGTTGTAGTAGTCCGGGTAAAGATCGCCGCTCTGCAGAGCTTCAGCGCCGTTCGGCATGACCACGGTGCAGACAAGGGCGTTGGCATCAGAGGCCCAGGAGGTAGCCGAAGAGATGGGGTCGTTGACGTTGCTGTCGGCGATCCAGCTGGCGGCTAGAGACTTGAAATCCCCCGACTCGATGTCGGCGATGAGCGTCTTGGCCCAGGATTGCGCGTCAGACAAACTGGATCCACCGCCGGTCAACTTTTGGGGGATGTAAGTGTCCCAGTCCGCGTGCAGGTTGTCGCTGTAGCCGTTGAAGGTGACGGTGACTTTGTTGCCGCCAACCTCGTAGGCCTCATCGTGCAACGGCTGTGTGACGTCGCCCAGGAAGTGGACGAGGAACTTGAGCGCCTCGGCTTTGTTGGCGGTCGACAGTCGCGTATTGCTCACTCGCTGGGTGTAGTTGGCAATGGCGGAAATGGAGCACCCGTTGTTGCCGCAGTCGCGGTTGTAGTCGACATTGCACGAGGAGGGCGGGTTGTCCTCGGCGTCGATGAAGTGTAGGGGAGCCGACCACTTGCCGGCTTTGGTGGCGCGGTAGTGGTCGGCCCATGAGGCGACGCTGGCCAAGTACGAGTCTGAGGTGTCACTGAGAAGACCCTGGGCCCTGTTCGAAATGTTAGCAACCAACCTATTTAATCCGTAGTGAATTGCAGGTGTGGTGTTGCCATCCTTACCATGAAGCCGCATCAGCGTCGAGGAAGTGCTGAGCAATATAGGCGACGGTTGCGTGGCCCAACACACCCCAGGCGTGAACTCCTTGCATAGCGCCGAGCGCCAGGAGCAGAGGTTTGTACATGGTTAATGAGATGCAGGAGAGATTGACCCCGACAGGACTTGGTGTGAGTCTAGAGAGAGAGAGAGAGAGACCTAAGAAGCGCTACTCGAGATTGACGAACACTTAGACAGCTTGAGATATATAAGCCAAGCCGGGACGCAAAAAATATAACATCCTATTTCTGAATGGCCCTCCTCGGTCGCATGCATAAGTGTTACCTGCCTTAATAAGGGGCCCAAGATCACCTGGCTTTCATGACGCCCCTTGAACCGTAGCTAATCCGCGAGCTGGAGCAACGCACGAATGATCCCGGCTCGACCTGAGTGGCCAGAGATTAGCCACCGTTTGTTGACTTGCCTCATCCGGCAACGATGATAGGGCTGCGAGACACACTCCTGTTTAGCGCCCGTATTTTTACTCCTCTCCCGCGTAAGCCCGCGCTGACAAGTCTCGCAGCACAGCTTCCCGAAGCGGAACTTTCATCCACGGACTAACAGCAGTCGCTGATATGATGGCGAAGCTTGACCGCTTGGAGCAGGCTGCACGGAAAGCTGACACCGATCGTCAGGTCACACTGGGGGGACTTTGACCGCACGACGCGAACAGAAATTCCATCGGGAGCTTGCCTGCGCTCTTTGCAAATGAGCCAGGGGAGCCTTTTATGCGTCTCAATTGGTTCGTTTGTGGGCACGGTTTTCATTTATCTGCGACGTTCTCCTGCTAACCAGGGGTCGCCGGGGACAATCTTGACTAGAAGCAGTCAAAGCAGTCTTTTGCCTGCGGGGGACTCGGGTCTGGCTAGCCTCAAGGGAAGCTCGGTGAATGGTTGTAAAATTCCTGGTTGAATCTACCAGATTTGAGGACTGGAACCAACTTCTATTGGTGTAACGTCGAATCTCTTGCCGAATGTTCCGACAAAGCTTCTGCGGCACGGGCGGGAGGCCATTTGGTGTGTGTGTTGCTGTAGGGCGTACTTCGTAACATACCGTAAGATGTCACTCAATTCGCGACGATAAGCGCCTTGGCAGCATCTCGATGCCGTTTTCCTTGGCCAATAATCGCTCAATATTTGGACATAAGACGGGCATAGGTTTACCGCATAAACACCTTTTCATGACCTGTTCAGCCTGTTGACCGACTTGCATTGAGACATCTTGCGCTAGGAGTTCGTACTGGGAGGATGCCAGGACAACACTGTAGTTTTAGAGGCTGGGCTCGTGGCGAAAGAGTAAAATGTGTAGCAACTTAGCTGTTACAGTGCAGCAGTTGAACCTGTACTGGAGTAGATTGGAGTATTGATCGCTGCGTTGGTGTCTGATGTTGTTGCGCGGGCGCTGAAGGCCGTTTGTAAGGCCAACAATCCTCTCCTCAACGAACTCCAGTTATACTCGAGCAAATACACAAGCTAGGCACTTAAAAATATGCCACTCTAAGACTGAATTCATTTGATCTGTGGACATAATTAGGTAACCTTTCCTAATAAACGATTTTCATGCACCGTATAATAGAGCAATGGCGAAGTCATAAGTGTCCGCCAGGCTCTTGGCGATATACAGAATTTTAAAGGATTCAATTGTCTCAAGCTTTAGTAATTATCCCCCTTTTCCAATCGCTGAAGGGACCTACTGCGTTCCTTTAGCTTTCTTCGCTTACTCGCCACTTGGTCTTGTTTGAGGTTCTGAGGTCAGTTCCGCGACTTAATAGCCATCGCCAATGGAGATCCGGCTTTTCTAACACGGCTTCTTTATGATTTACAACTCTCCGAGGTTCTTGATTGTTGGGCCAACATTATTACTTATTCCCTTCAGCCCTTTCACAAGAAGGGAGATTCGGCCGTCGGCATCACCGCGAACCCGCAAGGCTCCAACGAGGATATCGTTCCAATCGCCAAGTAAATTTCGTTCCTGTTTGAAGACTAGACAGAAAGCTACTGGTAGGAAATTGTCTGATACTACAAGGACACGGCGAATAGAACCCTTTTTCTCGACCACCAAAATTGCGTCGTTGAAGGGGGACATCGTGCGCTTCATCTATTATATGCGGCGTTTTGTGTAACCAAACATCCAAGGCATCACTCGTTATTCAATCCACACTCAACTTGATCTCTCAAATTTAGCTTTCACAGCGAAATCGGGCGCCCATCAAACACGTTACTCATCTAACACCGAAGCCATCTCCTGATATCGTCAGGTCCGCAAATGCTCCCCTTCGCATGATATATCAATCTTTCCACACTTGAGATGCCGAATACATGGATGAGATATCAAGAACCACCTTGCCGACTGCATTGTGCATAGGTGCAGTGGGTGGATGTGGCTGGGTCTCGGAGACGGCACCATCAAGGTGTCAAGTAGTCTCTTTATGCATTGGTATTCTAACCTGTAAAGGCTAGGTATTAATAACTTTATTCCCGTCGTCGGTAAAGTTTATTCGTAAGTCTTATCGTTATCAGTTGATGTCGTACCTTGCAAAGATATATCTCGCACACCAGCTGCCACATGGCAAACCCTGCATTGCTCTAGCGATGTTGCATCTGGTAGCTCCCTTGATCTCGGCTCATCTGAACTCGGCGTATCTGATGTCGGGCACCTTTGGGTTTCTTTGCTTTTTTCCAAGGCCGACTTACCAACTCCCCTTGATCTCCTCTTTCCAACCGTTGGAGTACGAACCCTAGCACGAGATAATCGGCCACGACAAGAAACTCTTCGATAACAGCCATGCACGCGAAGACGGTGACGTCTCCGTTGATTAGCGAAAACGTCGAGTTGTGAAGGAAGACGGCCAACACGGAGTAAACCAGCCGGACGAGGATGAAAGGGAGCGCAACCGTGACGGCTGTCGAGATTCGTCGCTCGTTTGCGGGGACGGAGCCTAGCGAGCCACAAGAGATGAACAGAATCAAAGTTATGGCAACGAATGCAACAACGTAGAGAGAGACAGACACCTTGCTCGAGGTAGAGGGCTGGAAAGTACCTGAGGGCGATGCCTTCGTGCTGGTTCCTCCGACGATGCCCGTTATCAAGCCAACCGTGATAAGAAGTTGAACGAGGCGGAAGTGCTTCGTAGTGAATAGCGATGTTCCTTGAGAGTTTACCCAATCGACACTGGCGTATATCCTCAGCAACAAACATCTAGAAGCAGGATAAGAAAACAGCTTACAGTCTGGATAGCATTCCAAGCGTCGCGAGAAGAAGAGGAGAAATGCCAATAGAGTCGACAACGATCGTGGCTTGAAGTAGGCCCTTGGACGGATTGGACGAGTACTCTAGCTGGCAAATCGCGCCGACGATGCGGACCAAGCAGAGAATGAGGGTATAAATCCATCCAGAGGCTCTGGTGAAGCCATGGCGCGAGCAGACGATGACGGCTGCGACGAGGGCGGGGATGTAGACGATGAGCTCCGCAATGGAAACGCCTCCTCGAGCGTCGATGCCCATGACTGTCGTGCTAGGGATGTGGTCGTCGGGACTGAAATGTTGAGGGGCTCGATGATGGAAAGATTGATGAGCGAGATAAGGAGGGTCAGCGCCCGATGATTTCTCAACGAACAACGTCCCTATTATAGCTGGGAGAATGAGATGGCTTGCGCTTCATCGCGGCGGGTTCCATGCCCAACAAAGCAATCGTTTCGAGGCGTACGTCGCAGCCGTGTCCAATCTCGTTTATAACTGCTTAGACGCCCACGTCGGACGCTTCAAAGTCAGCCGAGGCTTGACTGCTTTGGGTGAGCATTTCGACGGCACGTACCTGATCGTAGGGCTGATTGATAGCGGCTCTCGTCCCCACGAGGAGACGTACGCGTTCAAGAGACTAAAACAAGTGAAGTGCACAGTTGACGTGTCTCACCACGAGGAGCCGTTCGCCACCGTGGCGCGGTTATTGCAACAATGTCAGGCGGGCTCTGCTGGATAACATAATTTAGAGATGAGATTCTACTTTGCAATCGGCTCTATTCAAGACATTGTTCAAAACTCTATACTCGTTGAGCTATTTCTTCCTCGCCAGCACTCTTAGGAAGAGGTGGCCAAGGAGAACGAAGCAACAACACTGGGGTGCCCTCGAGATGGCAAATCATTGCGCAGAGGCAGAAAAGTTAACGTCAGACTATTCCATATATGGTGGGCAATTCGACGCTAATGTCACCTCAGGATGGCGGTGATCCACCCGGCGTTACCTCGCAAAGCAGCAGCCGTTGGTGTTTTGCGTGGTTCGTATTTCGTCGACTGATCTCTTACCTCTAACGTCTTTCCCTTGCTCCTCGTCGTGATTTGTTATCTGCGAACGCTTACTGTTTACGTCTATCTGCTAAGCCCGAAAACTCGCTGGCCCCTTATCGGCTTACTGGGTTGCTTGTTGCAGAGCCGACATGGTATTTAGCGGGAGGCCATCCTCAGCTTGTGGGCCTTGTCGTGCCAGCAGACGAAAGGTGAGGCCTTGACCTAGCCCCCCTTTCTATATCCTCCGCTCCGAAGCGTGCATTCTGTAATTGGATAGCACGCATCTCTAACGCCTCTATTTCGTCCAGTGCGATCGTATCCAGCCTATATGCACTCAATGCATCCGCAAGAATGCACCTTGTTCTGGCTACAGGGATGTCTCCGAGCTCCGGGTCAGAGACGAGACGGAACGAGTCGCGATCAAGGTCCAGCATGCGACAAAAGAGCGACCCGTTCTGAGTCGGGTGCCGAAGTCTGATCCTTGTCCTGTTCCAACCAGCCCAGCCGGGCTTCAAGAGCCTTCCGATGAGCCGGTTCGAGAAATAGAACCCTCGTTGCCAGGGCCGTTCTCACACTCTACCTATGTGAGGGAAATAGCCATATTCTACTTCATGAACTCTTACATCGATGCTTCCCCATTTCAAGGTTACTTGCCCCATCTCTACACCCACTCTCCCGCCAGCGAGGCCTTGTCGTCGGCTACGCAGGCTGCGGCGTTCGCAACGCTGGCGTCGCGGCTTAGACGGTCTGATCTCATGAAAACGGCCAGAGCCAACTATGCCCGCGCCTTGACCGAGACGAACATCGCCCTCGAATCTCCAAAGACGGCCGTGTTGGATCAAACGCTCGCCACGGTCCTCCTTCTGGGTCTGTTCGAGGCCATCTCTTTCAAGGGTAGACGATCGCCAGATAGTTGGACGGCACATACCCTCGGAGCCCTGGAGCTCCTGAGACTGAGGGGAAAGGAACAGTTTCGGTCCACCACAGGCCGGATGCTTCTTGTCCAAACTCTTACCAACGTACGAACAAGCTGCATCCAGAGGCGCGTGGCCGCACCTCCCGAGTGTCTCGCTCTAGAGGCCGAGGCGGCGCCATTTAGCAGTCGCACCGACCTAGCACTCCGTTTGGGTCCGTTCTTAGAAAAGGTAGCCAGTATTCGAGAGCGTGCTACCAGATGCTCGGGTGCTGAACTCGCCTACGACGCCGCTGCCTTGGATCGAGAGATCCGTGACCTTCTCGATGGCCTCGATGCCAACGTGATGTTCACCACGCACCCATCGAAGAACGCACCGTCCTCGACATACCAATCCATTGTCCACGAGTACCCAAGCCGCAAGATGGCCAAGTTCTGGAATGCTGTCCGCATGGTACGCTTGTTCTTAAGCTCACTGGTCTGGCAAGGCATGGAGCGAGCCGTCGAGTCCGGAATCAACACGTCCGAACTTGACATCCCGGGTCGACCTCCCTGCACAGTCAGTCATCTCCAACGCTTGGCAAGAACAGCACGGGAAAACGTTAGAGAGATAGCGACGGGTGTCTTGGCCAGCATCCCCACGTTCTTGGAGCCAGGTGGCCTCGGGGGAAAGTTCAATCCTTCGGCGAGGACCCTGATTTGGCCGTTGATGGTTCTTTACCAAAGCTCTCTGAGCAATGCCGAGGAGAAGAGGTGTGCGCTGATGTATTTGCACGAGATCGGGCTGGACTTGAATCTGCCTCAAGCGATGGATGCGGCTGCCATAGCGCCTGAATCTGGAGCTACGGCGGAAAGTTGGTGAGTTCCAAGACACATTTACCTCTCTCGAAGTTTTTAATCAGTTTAATAGGCTGCACATATATCACCTAGGGTAGATGGGGGAAACTGCTTTTTGTAAAGCGGGCATAAACACCTATAGACTGGGGAAGCGAGTATCGACGTAGATTGCTTCAATGATAAGTCTTACTGCTTGAGGCAACCTAAGTAGCATAGCATACGGCGTTAGCCATAAAATTGGGTTGCAATACGGCTTCCTGAAAGATGAATATCGGGAGGAGCAAGCAGCTGGACTGCAATTCAGGCAAGTAGAATGTCAGCAACAAGCTGGTAGCAGCAGACTGAAATGATTGGCTTCTACAAGAGGTGATTAAATCCAAGCGACTTTTCTAAACATGCAGCCAGCCGGTCCAGAGACAAGTCAACCGCCGAGACCTTGCAGCTCTTTGCTTGGCTCACACCGCGCGCACAGTCCTGATAAGCCCCGTATGTCATGCGATGTCCGTCAGTTCTCATCTTGAAAATGCAGGTCTGAATGAAAATGCAGGGTAGCATTAATATGGGAGTAATATACACATATTTGATCGGTCCGACTGGGACCCTCCAAGGTGGAAACGATACAGTCTACGGATTCTAGGACTTGAACGGATGTAGGAAACTACAGAAAAGATGCAAATTAGTCGTATGAATATTCGACTACAGGATTTACTTGGGTTACAGGATTTACTTGGGTTACAGGATTTACTTGGGTTTCCCTCTATCAATACTCTTTTGTAATTGCAATATCGATTAATATGGAAGAAGGGAGAGGTTTCAAGTCAGGATACACCAGGATAGGTAAAAGTCGGAACAGCTAATTTAATTCGCGTTGGTACAAGAAATCCATTCGTAGACTGCATACGCATATTCCAGATCTTCGCTACGATTTAATCCAAAAGAAACCCAGTTTAAACCTCAGTCTCTGGCAGAATTCCGTCTCCCCGCAAGCTCTTCAACGTTATCAACTACCACGCTAACAGGGTCATACATGGCAATCTCAGCCTGTATCTCCAACGCCCTGGCCTTATACCTCTCGTTATTGAGAATCTCATCAACTGCCTGTCCCAGTTGCTCAACCGAGGGATAGGTAGTCCGAAGATTCACCGCAACACCCGCCCACTCAGCCCTCGCCGCCGACTCGGGCTTCTCCTCCGTCGTGCCGGCCATGACGAGAGGCGTGCCATTATTGAGCGCGCGCTGGAACGATCCGTAGCCCCCTGTGGTGACAAACACGTCGACGTGGGGGAGAAAGCTGTCGTAAGGGATGTAGTCTGCCACCCGGCAGTTCGAAGGGACGGGCACGTCTGCTGCCAAGGTGACGCCCGGCCTCCCCAGTGCCACAACCACGATGGTGTCCGAGCGATCTTTCAGCGCAGTCATGGTAGGGATGACTAGCTGGTTGAAGTCCATGGCGACGGTTCCTTGACAGACAAAGACGATCTTTTTCTTGACGGCTGCGTTGCTAGTTGTGACTTCATCCCACCAGGATGGTCTCTCCCATTTCTTCGCCACCCCTTGAGAGACGGCTGTGGTAGGATAGCCTCCAGCAAACCGCAGAGTGTCTGGAGCGTCGCTTCTGTGGTACTCCACACTGGGCGGACACATCTGGATAAAACGATCCGGCAGAGTATAGAGAGAATCAAGCAAGAATTCATCATCAGACTTTGCCGTAGCTCCAACGCTCACGAGTGCTTCCACGTATGCCTCCTGAGCCTGTGCAAAGAACTGCTTCTGCGTTGCATTCGCAAGCTTGTTCCTCTCTCGCCCCTCCGGAGACCTGTCCGGCAGCATACCGGAGCCAAAAGGCGAATGGTCCATGCTGGTGAGCAGGATGGGGTTGAGACCAATGGCCATGAACCCATCGGGGCGAAGACCCGGTGCACCCATCGCGATGGCCAAGGCGCCGAAATTCAGACTCTCGGTCATGAGGATGATGGGCCTTTGCGGATGCTGGGCGTTGAGCGCCTGCAAAGCCCTTTGGATAGCTTCATGTTGTGAAGGCAACGACTTGCAGAATATGTGGATCAGATCGTGGTTGAAACAGGCTGGGCCTTCCAGATGTTTTTCTCCTGCAGGCCCTTGAAACAATCAAACTCAAGTTAGTTCGACTTTGCTTCGGAAAATAGAGAGAGAGGAAGAAAACGCACAAGTGGTATCGAGGTCCCACGACGTGAGGTCGTAGAAGTCGCCGTACCCTTCCACCGAGACAAACGACGCACCAACGGCCTCGACTTGCCGGCGGTACCCAGAGCCAGACACGAAACAGACTTGATATTCGCGAGCAACAAGCTGCTCGGCAATGGCCAGCATGGGAATTATATGGCCGGAAACGGGTGTGCTGCACATCAGCACCAGAGGTTTGCGTCGCAGCGTCATGGTGGCGCGCGTGTTGAACTTTCTGGTTTGCGGTATAGGGTAAGTGGAAGTGGGACAGACCGCAGGACAGGACAATGGCAACAGAACGTGGAAGAGAAGTCGAGGCAGCTGGAAGGGAAATCCGTCGACTTATATACACTCGAGTAACGGATCGGCCCTGTCAGCGCTAATCAGGACGAAGGGGGCCGGGCAGAGCAGAATCTATTTGTGGTGCAAGCCTTGGTGTTGGCATGTCGTCTGCTATCTGCGCACTCCGTCGAATCACTCCGTAGAATAACAAAATCGTGCTGTGTTAAAATTGACGTAGAGTATCCCAACACCTTGACCTGAAACGCCTAATATGCTTTACAAATGCTCAGAACACGTCATTCTCATATACCAACCCATAATCCCCTTTCTAGTGAGTATTTCCGACACTCCCCGTTTAGCCAGCCCTGTGCTCCCTCTCCTCCGCCACTTTGGTATTCAGTCCGCAAATCATCCAAATTCTCAATCTAAGGCCTCATACATGCAACTTCGCCTCATAATCAATCTAATTGTGACACGTACGTGTCAAATCACGCCCGGTCTCGAACAATGTCCCGCATAATTCTCGCGGCGCGATGAAGCTCCTTCACAAAAGCGTCCGTTCGTTCTTGCGACCCTCCAGTCAGCGAAACCGAGATCCTACAGTTAGGGTTAGCAAAGTTCCATCTTGTACCGTGCTGCTCGGCGAAACGAGCACAGAATCAACTTACGTATTCTTCTCCGGACAGACAAAGGACCAGAAACCATCAGTATTGGGCATCAAGTGGACAAAGTCTTCGACAATCATATCGCCCTCGAGCGTATTGGTCTGCGCAAAGAGAGGCGGGTTCGGACTGCCGAAGAAGACCATGTCGCTCAAGAAAGCCGGCTTGGGTGTGGCGTCGGTCGCTGGCCACAGGTAGGACAGCACCTCAAAGACTCGCTGGGTACTGCGGCCGTTGAACATGACCTGCATACCGGCGCTCATCGACTTGGTCGCCGCCAGCAGAAGCGTCCTCAACTGAGCGGACTTTTCGTTGTCGGATTGTTCATCCCGAACTTCATAAGAGCCCACCGCTGCATCGCAGAATGTATTGACCGCAGGGGTGGCTCTCTGGATGGCATCGGCACGGCCGGCGTGGAAAAGAGACCCGCTGATGGGCTCCCACGAGGGCATGTTTTGGCCAAAGAACAATCGCCAGGCAAGCTGGAAGGTCAGATCAATGACTCCCTTGACGGGGACTCGGGATTTCAGGAGGAAGTCGGTGCCGAACTCGAGCTGTTCTCGGACGTAACTCGACTTGGAGGTGGCCTCCTGGTATCGTTTCTGGAGAGCGATCGCGTGGTTATCGATCTCAGGAGTCGTTTGTAGGACAACCTCCTCTAGTTGTATCTCGGACGCCGAGTGGTGCCCGTTTGTCAGACCGTTGCGGCCAGCCGATCCCACCGGGTAGGTATCCATGGCGTTGGACATCCATAATAGAAGGCGGGTGGCTGTGGTGCCGTCGAGGATTCCGTGCTCGGTGAGCAGACCGGAGCGGCCATTGGCGCACACGTAGAACTGTAGGACCTTGTCGAACCAGCGATTCGTACCATCGCCGATGTACCCCTGACGGGCGATCTGCTCAGGCGTCTCGGGACTTCCGGTGTCCAGGCACAGAACGAACATGGCAGAGTCAAGGACATGCAAGTACTCGGCATTGCCCGGACTCATCGCCGAAAGAGCTTCTCTCGTCTGCAAGCGGATATGTTAGCTTTAAATCATTGCACAGTTGTGAGAGCGAATGGAGGGGACCGCCCATAGGATCGGGGATTAGCTTACCTCGGCCCAAGAGTTTCTTTCATCACTCGTCAGCAAACTCGACAACACGTAATCGCCTTCGACTCGTTCCACAATGGCTTCAAAGGTCTCCTGAAGCTTTTGCAACGAGACCTCCTTGCCTTCCTTGTCTTGGAGCATTACCTTGAAGACGCGGCCTTTTCTTAACACAGCAACGTGATCTCGGGCAGTGTGATCATCCGGGGATGAGGCGTAGCTGACGACCTTGTCGCAGTTGACCTGCGGCACACGGGTCGAGTTGAAGAGCCATCCCCATCCCCACGTGCACTCGGGCCTGCCAGCGATCTCCATGGGCTCGATCTCGCCCGCGTGCATAGCCCGCCGGTAAGAAAGGGCCGCGGAAGTGATCAAGGCGGCACGCTCGACCTGAGTGTGTCGCGTGCCACGGTTGTCACGCTGTGCTGCCATGATGCTGCTCCACGGAGCGACCGGCGACCTGTTGGACAGGAACCGAGCGTCTGTGACGACGTCGGTAAACCAGCCGTTGGTCTTGTCATGTGCGTGCGCGTCGTACAAGCTCCGGAGAATCTGGCGCGCAGGGCTGTCTGAGGCACGCATCGTCTCGAAGTCTTGAAGGATCGACTGGAGCTGTTGCGGGTTGAAAAGATGTTTGTTGGCCTCGAGCCAGTAGTCAAGTGTGCCATCTAGATCTGGCAACGGCTGAACCGGGAGCTCTTTGTTAAGCTTGCAGCAGTCCAGGTCATGTCCGGTGGGCTCGCTGGGAGTGTCAATTCCACTAGTCGTTGCAACGGCAGTGGTAACATCAGCAGCAGGGACGGCAGGCTTCGATTCCGTCCGATTCTCAACGGGAGCGCTTTCTTGTTTGTTTTGCTCGTCGGGCCCGGCGCCGTTGGCCTTGTTCGTCTTGAGATTCATCCTCGAAATGATGATCCTGGCCAGGGCGAGCATGTTTGGTGCGCCAGTGAGCTCCGATATCTGCAACGGCGTCCGGAAGACGTGCTTGACCCAATTCTTGAGCTCGATCGAGACGAGAGAATCCAGTCCGAGCGCCGCAATAGGCACATCCGGAATGTCGTCGCCAATGAAGGCAATAAACTTGGCGAGCAGAGCTTGCTTCACGATAGCTTCGGCCTCGGCAATTGTCTCTGCTTGCTCGACGGTCTGGAGCACGGTCTGCTTCTTGCTGTCGGCGGCGCCGGTGGCCGCCTTGCCTCCCTGCCTCTTCTTGCTAGGAACGTGGTCGTACATGTGATCACTCAGCGCCGAGGGACCAAAGGCATCCTCCATGGTGTCGCGGTTGAAATGCATGAGATGCTGCGCGATCGGTTGGTTGTCCCGGACTTGCGGGCTCATGGCGTACTCGAGCGTGGCGAGAACCTCGCTGAACGAAACAGAGCCGATAGAGCTAGTAACATCACTACCTTGCTGCATTGCGCCGGCGACCAGCTCGGAACCCTCGACGGCTCCGACGTTGATGGTGGCATAGTTGGTGATGCCGCGCGGGAACTGCTTTTCGGCTTGAGCAAAGGCGTCCAGGAAAGCGTTTCCTGCTGCGTAATTGCTCTGTGAAGCTGAGCCGATGATACTCGCCACGGACGAGAGCATGACGAAGAAGTCGGTTGTTTCTGGTGAACAGAAGGCCTCTTGCATGTTCAGTGTGCCCTGAACCTTGGGCTTCATCGAGATTTTCCAATCGTCAAGCTCCATAAACTCCAAGGGATGATCTCGGAGGACCGTCGCGCTTTGGATGATGCCTCTGATCGGCGGTAAGCCAAGCTGAACCATCTTGTCGGCAGCATTGCGCGCGCTGTCCTTGTCGCCAATATCGCACTGAACAATGTGGAGAGTACCTCCTAGCTCGCTGATGGCCTTCTGAACCTCGATGACGGCCGGCTGCTGAGCCATAGCATCGGGATCCCGGCGTGTGAGTGCCACGACGTGGCCAGCTCCCTTCTCGGCGAGGAAACATCCCATTCTCTTACCAAGATCTCCAAGTCCGCCACCGATGACATACGTTCCCTCCTGTTTCAGTTGCAGAGCGGGCGCTGTTGGTCTGGTAGCTCGGACAACGGTTTGATCATCCGCGACCATCACCAGCTTTCCCATGTGTTTTCTCTCAGCCATAAGAGAAAAGACCTTCTCGATGCGCGACATGTCGAACGTCGTCACGGGATACACGGGCTTCAGCGAGCCCTGGTCGACCATAGCGAAGATGTCTCTGATGCCACGGGCCAACACTTCAGGACGCATCCGATGGATGTAGGTGACGTCTACGGCGGCAAAGGTGGCCAGCTTGTCGAACTTTGCCATGCTGAGCTGACCACGGCCGAGGATATCCGCCTTACCGATCTCACAGAAGGTACCGAACGGGGCGAGACAGTCCCAACTGTCCCTGAGAAGCGAGCCCGAGAGCGAGTTGAGAACGATATCAACACCCTTGCCCTGCGTCGCTTCGAGAACCTGTTTCTTGAACTTTCCGGAATGCGACGAGAATATGTGGCTCTCGGGAATGCCATACTGCTCCTGGAGGAGCTTCTTCTTCTCGACGCTGCCGACCGTGGTAAACACCTCGACTCCCGCGAGCTGAGCAAGCTGGATCGCGGATTGGCCCACACCACCCGAGCCTGCGTGGATCAACACGCTCTGGCCCCTCTCCATCCGCGCGACATGGTTGAGACAGTACCAAGAGGTGAAGAACACGAGCGCGATGGAGGCAGCGTCGGCGAAGCTGACCGAGTCGGGGATTGCCACCACGCTCTTGCTATCGACGCGGACCTGGTTGCCGAACTGCGGGACGAACTGGGATGTGACTCTGTCGCCGATCTTGCACGATTGCACATTGGAGCCGACAGCCGTGATGACACCAGCCAGCTCGCCCGTCATCATCGTTCCCGGCGCCATCTGGCCCAAGGAGATGAAGACGTCTTTGAAGTTGACGCCATGCGCCCGGGCCTGTATCTCGACCTCGTCTGGACCAAGCGGGTTCACCATGTCCTCGTTGTCTACGAAGCGAATGGTTGAGAGCAAGCCTGGCACTTGAATGTCAAACTTCATGGGCCTGTTGCTGTCGAGATATTGACAGTCTACCAGAGGTGCGTCGCCGCTCAATTTCTGCTCCGGATTGTTGCGACTCTCGATGTGCGTGGCCAGGCGGTCATCTGGAATGACTCTGGGGATGATGACTTGGCCGTCGCGGATGGCGTACTCATGCTCCAGGTTGGACTCGTCGGCACCGACACCTTCGAAAGACAGCATGGCAATGTCTGTAAGCATCTGGGTGACACGCTGCAGTTCAACGGCGTCGCTGCCAGGCTGGACTGGGTCTTGAACATTGACCGTGACCAACCGTAGGCTGGGGTTCTCACGTCGCAGAACCCTGGCCATGCCGCTGACCATGTTCTTCAGAGCTGCCTTGTCACTGGACGGCGACGAGCTTTGGAAGCTGACCCAGAGGATGTTTCCGCCCTGGAGCAGAAACTTCTTGACTTGCTCGAAAGTTTCGGAGCTGGGTTCCAGGAGCAGAGGGTGCTCGGCAGAGTCGATGACTATGGCAAGACCACTGGGGTCCTGCATGGTCGCGGAGCTCGCACTCCAAGCCTCCCGGCTGCATTCGATGCCCTTGTCGCCCAAGGAGTTGCAGATGGCATCTCCAAGGGCAACCTGGGATGCATCGTCGGAGTATCCGAGATGCACCTTCGCCGTCGAAGTCCTTTCAGCCTCCTTGTGATAGCCGTTGGTCTTTTCCGCAGTCATCGGCAGAGCTCGAGTCACGATCATGGTGCTCAAGTCGCTGGCCTGGCCCTTCTGTGCTGGGATGGCAAGATCCGCGCCACTGAAGCCGTGGTGCTTCAAACAGTCATTCCACTCGGACAAGCTCATCAGCGGCCCATCCCGGCGCTCATCCTCCGCCACCCACCAACCGTCCAGCGTGCCAAAGACAGCATTGTGTGCTGCCGCAACCGCCGTCAGCTCTACGAGCACGAGTCGACCGCTCGGCTTCAGCAGCTTCCGCAGGTGCGCCATGGTCTCGTTTATCCGGGGCGCGGCAAACGATACCATAGAGGCCACGATCAGATCAACACTGTGAGCAGTATGGCCCTGCTCCAGCGGGTCTCGCGACGTATCGAGAGTCTTCAGGTCTGCCAGAGCAGCCCATTCACCGATCGTCTCCTTGAGCGGCACGGCGGCGCCTCCATTTCCAGCGCCAGCCAGAACAATGCTGGCATTGGGGGTCTTGTGGATGAAAGCCTGTACGTATGCGGAAATCTGGGCATAGTGGCTCTTCAGCAGGGTGTGTTCAGAGTAGAGCCGTCCTAGCACGTCGTCCTGGGCCAAGAGGTCGGAGGCATTCACATTCCCAGTCAGAATATCGAGGTAGCGCGGTCCGAGACGGCTCAGAGCGAATCCTACCATGTTCGACCTGCTACCCTGCTCGATGAGGTCGGCTTCGTCTTGGGGAGCAACTCCCTCCAACAATCGCCCGGCCTCTGTAGTGTCCCACTTGGTCATCCAGCTCAGCATTTTGGAGAGTTGGGGATTGCATGCTGTAGAGATGCCTTGGTCTTTCAATTGCTGGACTGCCCGACGGATGAAAATTGACGCAATCGTATCGTTTAGATGCAGTTGTGTCTCTGCTGGCTGATCGCTTGTTTTCCCGTGGCTGACGTCGAAGAGCTTGTTGCTTGAAGCATGAGCCATGAAGTCATCCTGCGTGATGTGATCGACATCGGGCTGCCACTCCATGCGGTAGGTCATCTTCTTCTGAACCACCTGATCGGAGTTCGCCTCGCCGACAACCTGTGTTCGCAAATCGGTACCGGCGAGCACTGGGCGGTACGACCCATCCCTCTGCTTCTGGTAGGCGCAGTAGGTGAAAGTAGCATCTCGCGGGGTCTGCTGGAAATGCTGCAGAGCCACCAGGATGTCGGTGCCCGGAGCGCTATCCATGTCAACTGCCACGGATATCTCTCCCACCATGGTGGGCATGATGGGTGCCACAAGGCCTTCCCGTCGGAAGCACACGGGCTCCAGCTGGAACATGGCGTCAAAGGTGCTGGGATGGATGGTATGCGGCTGCATGTAGTGACCGGATAGCTGCTGTTCGATATCTGGGACGACGATTCTGGCCGTGGCGTACCCCTTGCCAACATTGATCTCCTTCAGGCCCTGGAAGGTGTCGCCATACTCGTTGCCGGCTTCTTTCATGTCGCTATATGCTTCCGTGACATCGACAGAGGTAGGGCAGAGGGCCTGCACGTCCTCCAGCCATTTGTCGGCAGCTGCCTTGGTCAAATGACCCAAGCCGTCCTCTTGAGCATTGGCAAACTCATCAGCATCGGATCGGGAAGTAATGGCTTTCTCGGCAACCGAGTCCCACGACGTCAGGCCGCTGCAGTTGTCTGTCCAAGAATCGCTCTGAGAGTCGTAGGAAACTATTCGGAAATGCTCCCAAGCGCTGCCAGCATGTTGTCGGGAAGGGCTGATGATGAGCTGCAGCTCCGCCTCCTGGCTCTCTTTGGCGCTATCGTCGTGTATCACCACGGGGTTGGCAAAGGTCACATCGCGGAAGTTGATGTTTGTGACGCGACCTGGAGTCTTGCGCAGCTGGAACAGTTGTTTCATGGCCTCGATGACCATGCATAGGTAGCCGGCGCCCGGGAAAATGACGAATCCCTCGATGACGTGGTCCCGGAGCCAGGGGATCTTGGCCAGGCTCACATGGTACCTCCATCGTGGCTCATACGGCGAACTTCCTACCTCGAAGATGCCGAGAAGATCATGGGGAGGGAAAGGGCGCAGGCGGTTTGCCTTGCTCAACCGCGATTCGCGCCAATACGTGTTGCTGTGATCCCATGGATACGATGGGAGGTTACCAATCACACGACGTCGGGATGTTGAACTCTTGGTTGACTCTCCGCCCTCTAGCGAGAGCGGGCTGCCAGATTCGAAGACCTTGCCCACCAAGGACAGGACGGAGTTTGTCGCGCTGGTGTTTCGAACAAGGCATGGGACGTATGTGTACTTGAAGGGTTCACCCGAAGTCAACTTGAAGCTGGCATCCGACAGCGACTGTCTGAGCGGTCCCGACAGCGCCGCATGAGGGCCAACTTCAATCAGCACGGCGGCGGCTGAAGATTGAGCGTCGGACAAGTGCTGCGCGACCAGTTGAGAAGCGACACTGAACTTGACTTGCGACACCAGGTTGGACACCCAGTACGACGGGCCGAAGCCAGATCGCTTGCGCGCGCCGGTGACGGACGAGTAGAAGGCCACATCCTCGCGCGGCGTGCCATGTGTCAGACCCTCTAGGGACGAGAGATATGACGGTGCGACCACTTCCATGTGGTGAGAGTGATAAGCCGAGTCGACCTTGAGTCGCCGATTGAAGACCGACGCAGCCGCCAGGGCAGCTTGGAGTTCCATCACGGCAGGCAAGTCTCCGGAGATGGTAGTGCTCTCGGGGCTGTTGACGCAAGCCACCGTGACCTTGCCGTTGTTGCTGTCGAGCATCTTGATCTTCTTGTTGATCTTATCCTCTCCTTCTCCCACG
The DNA here is from genome assembly GCA_024112705.1 of Microcera coccophila. NCBI lineage: Eukaryota > Fungi > Ascomycota > Sordariomycetes > Hypocreales > Nectriaceae > Microcera > Microcera coccophila. The sequence continues at coordinate 27,885 of JAMYIC010000080.1, forward strand.
GCCAGCATGCCGCCTGCAGGATTCAAGGCCTTGGCCTTGGCAGAACAGATGCCTCTCATGTAAGCGACCTGGATGGCGGCCTCCTTTGACAGAGCGCCCGCCGCATATGCAGCTGCGATCTCTCCCGAGCTGTGACCGCACACAGCCCGTGGTCGGATGCCGTAGGTTGTGGCGAGCAGGTCAACTAGGGCAATCTGGACCGCCGTGGTGAGTGGCTGGGCGAACCTGGCTTCTCCGAGCCGCGACGACTCTTCGTCACGGGAAAGCTCCTCGACGAGGTCCCACTCGCACCCCAAAGCTTTGAGAGTCTGGTTGCAAAGTTCAATGGAAGACGCAAACTCGCGAGACTCGGAGCCTGTGAGGAGCTCCCGGCCCATGGCAAACCACTGGGCTCCCTGTCCTGTGAAGACGAAGGCTAAAGCGACGTCCCGCGCCGCCTTGATGGGACGGAGTTTGGCGTCTCCGAGTGCCCCTTCGAGCTCCTTTAAGTTGCTCGAGAGAAGGCTGCAGCGCCATGAGAGTTTCGACCGACGGGTGTTTAGGGTGTGAGCCAGGTCGGCAAAGGAGGCCGACTGGCCTTCGTCAGACGCAAGCCATTGTCGTAGGTTCGAGACTATCTTGCTGAGAGAGGATTCCGAGTTTGCTGACAAAACGATGAGTTTCGTTTCGGCGTTGTGGTCGTGGTCGCCGCCATTGACAAGGTGGCCATTGCCATTGACGTGCCCGTTGCCGTTGGTAGGGACATGGCCGTTGGTATGTTCGTGGCCGTTGACATGACCATTACCATTGACATACCCGTTACCGTTGACATGTCCGTTGCCATTGACATGTGCGTCGCCGTTGACATCATCATGGCCGTTGACATGTCCGTTACCATTGATGTGTCCGTTGCCGTTGACGTATCCGTTGCCATTGACATGTTCACTTCCGTTGACATATCCATTGGTAGGGCGGACGTTAGGATCGTATGCCTCTAGAATAGCGTGGGCATTTGTTCCACCGTAGCCAAAGCTGTTTATCGACACGCGCCTGGGTCCCGTGTGCCCTTCTGGTGTCAGAGGCATGAGTTCCAGCGGCACCTTGATTCCTCTCTCCTCAAGGCGAAGTGTTGACTTGGGGTTGACGAAGTTGAGCTGCGGGGGGATCTGGTTCTTCTTGAGAACCATGATGGCCTTGATAGCGCCTGCCATGCCACTGGCGGCCTCCAAGTGCCCAATGTTGGTCTTGATGCTACCAACGGGCAGGTCGGAAGTCCGCCCTGCCTCACGGCCAAACACCCTGGCGATGGAGCCAACCTCGGCATTATCACCCGCCACGGTTCCCGTTCCGTGGCTCTCCACGTACAAGGTCTCGCGGGGATCGAGGCCGGCTCTGGCGTAGACCGAGCGGGCCAAGGCCTCCTGCGCATCGCCGTTGGGCAAGAAAATGCCGGCGGTCTTGCCGTCGTGGCCTACCCCTGACTCCCGAATGACGGCGTGGATCTGGTCGCCGTCCGCCACGGCTCGGTCCAGGCGCTTCAAGACGAGGACGCCGAGACCTTCACCGCGCGCGTAGCCGGCGCCACGGTCATCGAAGGTGTAACACCTCCCGTCTTTGTTGGTGAGTTGTCTGGGCGCACTGGTCAGTTTCAGGAGCTCGTCAAAGTCGGCGGCGTCACTTACGTCATGACAGCGGACTGGTCAGGGGTCAGCAGCAATTGACTGGCGCCGGCCAGGGCTACCGTAGCCTCGTCTTGTCGTAGCGTCTGACACGCTTGATGTAGGGCGACGAGACCCCCTGACTATGATGTGGCGCACTTGGTCAGCAGAGTAATGGAAGAATAAAGCAAGCAGCAGGAACGAGAGTGAGTACGTACACATCCAGTGTCAAAGGTACTGGAGCTTCCCTTTAGATCTAAAAGGTACGAGATCCTGTTGGCGAGAATGGCCTCTCCGGACCCGATCATGTGAGCTGTGTCGACTTTGTACATGTCTCTGTACCCCATCCTGTCGTAGTCTCTGGCAAACATCGCCATGTGCACCGATGTGTCAGAGCCACGCAGGCCCTCGAGGGGGAGACCAGCGTTCTCGAGCGCCTCGTAGGTCACCTCGAGCAGTAGCCTGTGCTGGGGGTCAATGCTGGCGGCATCATTGCCAGGAATGTTGAAGAAGCGTGCGTCAAAGGCCGACACGTCTTCGTCTAAGAAGTAGGCGTGGCTGAAATTTGTGGTGTCTTTGACCTCGGGGTTCTTGTTGTAGAAGGATTTCCAGTCCCATCGGTCTTTGGGGACTTCTTTTCGCCCGTCTCTGCCCTCGGCCAACATGGACCAAAGGCTCTCTGGACTGTCAGCGCCGCCCGGGAGGCGACATGCCATGCCAATGACGGCGATTGGGCTCTCTGACTTGGCCATGGTGAAAAATGGATGCTCAATGGACAAAAAAAAAAAACTTATGCAAACATGCCTGTTCTAATCGGGGATATCAAGACGTAAGAGAAGACGAAAAAGAAAGGGCAATGGGAAGATGGGATGAAGTCGACAAGAACAGGCTAAGCTTGACAAGTATTGTATATGAAGGGCCAGCTCGATTCCCAAAGTCCCAAGCCCGCGCTTTTGACCAACGCAGCCTGGAACGGCGGTTCCTAGGCAGATTCCTCGAGGTAGACTTGATAATTGCATATCGAGACTTTGCCTCGCAAACCCCCCCATGGCCCTCTCTCCATGACGGATGATTGCATAGAGCGGCGCGAATCCGCTGGTAAGGCTGAGCACATGCTAGCTCTTTCGTCTCTCCTACCAAGGGACCGAGATCGTAACGCACCCCCGTCGGGTATCGACCTATTTTGGGTTAAAGAGCGCAGTTCTTGGAAACCTAGCCCCCAATATAGAATGTAATATCGGCTTGCGGTGAAGGCCTGAGTCAGCGGGTCAGTAAGGAGGCGATGTGGAAATGGACGGGCAGTGACATGCTAAAGTCAGAACAGCTGGAACGAGTGACGGTCTCGTCCCCACCAATTAGTTGCGTGCAGAGTCCAGAGGGTGTACCGAGAATTCCTCACTACGTACAATGGGGTGTGGATGGTGGTTAGCGCTATTTCAGGTGAAAATGATAGACGCCGCGCGCCAAGTGGATGGGACAAGGATCTGCCGACCGGCGCGAAGGATGCTTGCCGACACCCGCCCTTCGATCGTCGAATGGAAGACATGTGCGACGAGATAAGGCAGCTAATCCATGGGATCCGACGGGTCCATTGGGGTCAATGGAGTGCCGTAGCGCACGTACTACGTAGTACACGTGTAGGGAGGGTGTGAGAACCGGAGCACGGATTACCATTTAGGGTTATCAGGGTTACAAGGGCTTCGAACTAATGCAAGGTTACTAAGTTGACTAAGGTTACCAAGGTATGGCCTCGAGCAGGGGTTGAAATCCAGCAATTGCTACGTAGTGACAGTGTATCAAAGGTACCTCGAGCCTTTCTAATTTTAGGTAGCGCCCGATGTCCTCACGTTACTCCACGCCATCGCCTCCACAGTACACACTTGGTAGGTACTCGAGCTAACGTACGATATCTTCCTACGGGTCCGTGATCTCCTTACATCTTTTTCACCTGCTGTTTCAGGTTTACGCTGCTGATATGTACCTCAATGAGGGCTCACGGGGGGGGGGGGGGGG
>JAMYIC010000792.1:0-12084 GCA_024112705.1 Microcera coccophila
CCGGAAAGTCAAGCCTCCCCATACGGGGGCCGGCCAAGATTGCGTCTTCCGGGTTGAGTTAGCCGCCTCCAAGTGGCATTCCCCTGCCCCTGACTAGTACCATCGGATTCATCTTGTTCTGATTTCCAAAACCTCCACACGACGGGGCTTTTTGGATCAATCGCCACCGCACCCGGCCATTGGTGGCAGAAGTGCTGGCGGAGAGGCGACTATCGAAAGCCTAAGACGAGGCCCTGCCGCCACAACGCGACACGGCGGGTAATGCCAACGTCACCTGACATCCTGGGTGATGGACCAGAGCTGAAACAATCCCGCATCCAACTTTTTTTTTCTCTCTGGGCTCTTCAACCTGGTCAATGTCAGCCGCTCCATGCAGGTTGAAACACATTCAGCTACCGCCCGTCTTTTTTTTTTCGTCTTCTTTTCTTTTTCTTAGCGCGCACACGGCTCGATCGGCTTGACGCCCAGACTCCCCCCCTCCCCATCCAAGAGGCGTTAGGGCGCCTCGTATCGGGGCGTTGAATGCACGCTTCACACCCACGCTCCAATCCTTTGATGCGTCCTTGACACCGATGCGGATAGAGCTGCAGCGGGAGAATAAGAATACTCGCGTCATCAACGGGTGTCGGGAAGGAAACGTGGGCTTGCCAGGGGGAGGGGAGGGGGTTGCCGGGAGCTCGGCGATCCTTCATAGGCTGGCTACACATGCAGTTCTTACGAATAGGAACATCATCGCCCAACGCGCCTCGTATTGTATGCACCGTGACTCTTTTCATCCTTTGCTCTGAGCAACCCGTCTTTGTCCTTGTGCTTTGCCAAGGCTCTATGGCGTCTTCAACCAAGAACGGTGGGAAAGATTTCCTGGTTTCGCCCATCCAAAGTACCGAGGATGCCGAATCTACTTTTGCCAAGAAACAGACGCGGAACGCCTCGTTCAGCAGTAGAAGGCGAAGCCCGAGACGAAGTGTTGGTATGCGTCAGAAAATGCCAAGATGATAACCAGGCGGCTGTCTGCACTCTGATGCATCGATGATCCTCTATTCCCGATGCGTCACCGCATGTTAAACTTTGGCGCCAGTTACCTGCAACAATCGGCCGAGAAAAATCTCGCCCCCTCTCCTCGCCGTCATGCATGGGAAAGGCCCTCCTCGCATGCTCGCGTGACGGCATCACGGCCTTTGCCGTGGAGAACCAAAAGCACATGTGGCGGGGGCTGATACGGTGCTAGATCTGCACCTTTCACGGCGGCGGAAGCGAGTGTTACCTTCGCAGAGTCTCGTGTGTGTGTCAAGCCCTACGTAAAAACTTTATAGAACAAAAAAAAAACGTTGGGCTAGACGTGCCCCCTACTGCAGGACTCTTTGCCTGGCTTTACGATGCGGTCTGACACCAGCCACGGTCACTGGACAGAAGACAGGGAGCCACGTCTATGCGATACAGCCTAGGGCTAAAAAAAAAATCTATACGAGAGTATCTTCTATTTCTACTACTGGCCACAAACGGGATTCCTCTCTCAGCCGCAGCCGCGATGTGACCGGGAAGGGTAAATGCCGATCCTTGTATCTGATTAAGTAATTGGGTCTCATTCCTCCCTCTGCACGCTGAAAAAGTTCAGCTGCAAGGGATAGGTTACATCGGCGCTTTCCCACCGTTCTACTGCCATCGCGATACCTGCGTCTTTGCTCTGTCCGTCCCGCTCAGCTAGGCACAAGATCCTTGAGATTTGCGCTCTAAAAATGACTATGAAGTAATACGCGGGGGAGTATTCCCCACCTTCTGGACCTTCATGGACTGAGATGGCATTCTATCCGTTGCGGGGCTCAGTTTGAATCTGAGTTTTGATCAAGTGCCGCAGTCATCGTCAGCCTCGGAGTTTACACAAGGTCGCGGTTCACGTGGGAGCCAAGCCTGAGCTGCTTGACATGTGTCTTGACAAAGGGGTCCTGCCTACAGAATACCTGGAGATGACGCTGTCGTATAGCCAGATTCATATCGATAATGGCTCTGTGTAAAGGTGCTACTATTCAAAAAAGCCTCGCCATCTAGCCCAACTGACGACTATACCATCGAACCCAGCAATATGACGTACTAATCTCGTCAAGCCGCATAAACACAAAAAAACCTGCTGTGTGCTCCGTTTTCGGACTATCGCTGTGAAACGTGCATCTATTCGCGCTTGTATTCGAATCCCACAGCTGGAATAGTTCGCTCGGGATCGGCCGATGATGAAACATGTTTCGAAATCCCCCTCGATTGACCATTTTAGATAGGGCTATAGAGTCTCTATACGTTGACGTATCGCTCTTGAACCGGGCGCAATAAGAGCGTTATCCGATAAGGATCGATGAATACAAGGATCGTATTAACCCTAAGCACATACGCGTCCTCAAATCTGATATTGAGAACTTTCTCTTTCCTCCTTAGAACCGAGCGCCTACTTCTTGGGCATGAGCTGGCTTGAGTTAGGCTGAGTTGGTATTTAGGCAGCCTAAACTAGGGAGAAGGGGGACTACACGCATCCTTACTTGAGGAGAAATAAACTTTGAAAGTTAAGAGAGTAAAACAAGCCAACAAGAGTACAAAATCCTTCAGTAAACATAGGTTTACAGTACCCTTGATGATTTTCAAAGCGGTCTAAGCGTCTCTGTAAGAGAGGATAGTATGTTTCATTCATTATGTGCGACAATCACTACGCCCCGTAAACGCTTCCTTTCGGTAGCCAGTACCCGTAGGATTTCTTCACGTGGCCATGTCCATTTGCCTCGAGGTAGGAAATCCTTTTGATGATGTCCCAAGGTCTGCGCCACTGCTCTGACCTCTCACATGCCGATGATCACTATATCGGCGTACAAGGGCGTAGGCGGTGAGCGGAGGATGGCGCAGCCGTCCTGGATACTTCGGGGGCTCGAGCGGTGCAAGCCCAAGGCGCTCTGGTTATCACTACCGGGAATTGGCGTCCTGGCGTTTCGAAACATGTCGATCAGTGAATAGTGCATGGGTTCGGCTCCCAGCGCCCACTGCTGCCGGTGACGTCGAGCCATAGCGCATCGCCCGTGCTGATAACAAAGTGGCTTAGAAGTGGATGGATTTGATAAAAGCCGCTGTGAGAAGAGGGAACAGTATAAAAAAAAATCAAGCCTGTGTCAAGTGCGAGGGGGATAAGACAACCTAAGCCCGCGGATTGGCAGGGATGAAGTCGATGCGGCTAACACGAAAACTCCTCGTCGATAAATCTGAGAACTGATATACCGGGGACTCCTCCAGGATCTTAAGGGGCTCGGTGCAGGGCAGTGCAACCGGAGGGAAGATAAAAAGGAAAATCTCGGATGGCGGAGCTGTTTGCTGTTTGACGCGTCATCAAGGTAGAATAATTTGCCGTTTCGGTGATGAAGGGTTAGTCCTAGGCTGCGCAGGTTTGCAATCCAACGAGCAACAAGACACAGTCAATAGGCCTTGGGCAGCATAGTCGGTGGAATCATAAGTACAACAAGTAAAGTCGATAAAACTGCAGTCAATGTATTTGACAACAATAGGAAATCAGAGCTCGTCCAAGTGTCCATTGTCTGCTTGCAATGTGAACAGTAAATGAATATCTGGGTGCATCAGTGCTGTTCTCTGTACACCTTACGCATCTTTAGCAAGTAAGGAAACGTTTGTGTACATGACGATAGGCGCTTGCATGTGCACCATCAGGATGCTCGTTCTAAAAGCCAGCGAACGCCCTGCACAGTGTCTTCAACGAACGTCTTGCTCTTATCCAACGTCGGGAAATTGGTCCAAAAATAATGCCCCAACCCAGGGTATACATCGAGCTTCGTTGGTATGCCGTACTCCTCTCTCAAAATTCTCTCATAAATGAGCGCCTCATCCCTCAACGGATCTAGACCACAGACTTGGAAGTAAGCAGGAGGTATTCCTCCGTGTCCCTGGGGTTGGTCGCGATAAAGTAGAGGAATCATGAGTGGGCTACTCGTGTCTGCCTTGATCAAAGCCCTCAAGTCGTCTCCGGCAGTGGTTTTGTTCTCGAATTTGAGTACTGGATCAATACAAGGGGTCACTGCCGGATGACTCAGATACTCAGGCCTGTACTCTGCAGGCATCTCCTCCGGCTTCATGAGGCAGGATATCGCGGGCACACATAGGTATTGACCCGTCAATGGAGGCGACAGGCCTTCGTCTCGAGCGATGTGAGCTAGGACTGCGGCAATGTTGCCTCCTGCCGAGCCGCCACCGACGATGAAGCCGCGTGAGGCATCGGCGCCTAGCAAACGCATGTTTTCAGCAGCCTATGAAGCGTTAGGAGACTCGTAGACGGTTTTCTCTCTTTTATTCAATACGCACCCACTGTAACGCGTCCCAGGCGTCATTGATCCACGTGGGAAACGGATGCTCAGGTGCAAGCCTTTTTAACTGAATCAGCTCAACACCTACAAACCTTGGCATCGAGTGTCACCTGTATTCCACATTCATACAGACTGCTCCTAGCTCTCTCGCAAAAAGCCTGCAGTTTACTTCTTCGTCACTCAGGTCGCCGGCGTTCCATCCGCCCTCATGGTACATCACAACCAGTGGGCTTCCCTCGGTAGGTGCCTCGACCGGCCGGTAAACTCGGACTTTGATTTGAGAGCCGTCACGTACCAGCACATGCAGATCCTCTTCCTTGACCTCGTTTGGTATAGGACCTGGCAGGTACCGTAGGTGATGCTTTTCTTCCAAGATCCTAGCGCGGTGTTTCCGGGCGAGGATGTGTCCTGTTTCGTCGTAGTATGGGTCTGACGGCTGGGGATCTCGGATCGGATTTTGCTTGAGTTCCTGACATGATAAATGAGTAGTGAGCTTCTCGGACTATATCATGTAGTTCGTTGAAGACCTACCTCGCGCAACTGGGGGTCCATAATCCCAAAGGACAGCAACTCTTCTCGGGTTCGGGGGGCCATGGTTCAAAACGTGTCTTGGCGAACAGTAGTGGCTCGCATTCACTATTTGACAAAGTCGAACGGACGGAAGAGGTTCAAATAGTTTCACCCAAATCGATTGATGGAGATAAAGTATGGTGTAAGCTGACGGCAGATTGTTGAAGCCGGCCTTCAAATGACGTCAACGCCGGCTTCCGCGGAAACCCCCGCATGGGCAAAATACACGCCACAATTTTCACAAGAGCGTTACGAACATGGCGTGGCAGAGGCTTTGGGTTCTGACAATGCCGTCTAAGCGACCATCATGGTAAAGAAGGCCTACAAGGCTGGTTTAGTTGTGCTTCACAGACACCAAGCCCCAAGAGTTGACTGGCCGTCTCCCGGGTAGGCTCGAATATGGAGGGAATTGGTTGAGCACAGGTTGAGTGAGCGGTAGTATTGTTTGTCAAATTTGAGATGATTTGGCGATTTAACAGCAGATTGACGATAAGATCTTCCTATCTAGGAATCTTTAGGTCCAATTTAATCACTTTCCTGATCTTGCGGTGTACTGTACAGCTTATTGAGGCCGTGCGGATTTGCCGCCTCATCTGATTTATCCATAAGCCTTACGGAACGGTCATTTTCTAAAACATGGCGTAATAACCAGAAGCCTAGATAGCTTATGCATCAGTGTTTGAAAATTTCGTACTAATGTAGCGAATTTCAAAGAGGCATATCGTGGGCTTTTCCCAGTGGCTTGACTTCGAAATGAAGGCACTGGGAAGGCGGAGTCAGCCGTAACGACAGTTTTGCACATCCGGAAGCTTGGTTTTGGTTTCCATGTGTGCCTTTGCTAATTATTAGACTGTCCTACCGTTCGCACTCCAAATTTGTCGAGGAAGTTATAGGATATTGAGAACCCTGCTAGGAAGAGCTAGGGCCTCCGGATTTAATGCTCTAGCAAAGTGTAGGTATCTTTGGATCCCTCGGTTGACTGTAGCCTTCTATACTATTTACTAGGTCCTATGCCAACGACTGAGATCCTTGTCCTTTGGGAACGCAAAGCTAGAGGGTCTCTTTTGCCTCCGGCGGCCCTGCCGGGGACCCTCCTCGCCTTCGGCTCGAGCTTTGCGGCAGCTCCCTAGGCCTATAGCTTATAGTAGCTTTATCTAGTAAGCGGTGAGATAGCAAAAATATCTAATTACCGTTGGGTATTTTGGAATTGTGGCTAGTAATTGTGGTAGCGAAGTAATATTGGGCTCCTATTAGAAGAAGCAAAGCTGGAAGCTGCCGCCCACTTCGTGACCTTCATCTTCTACACAGCTTGGCTTAATAACTTGTCCAAAAATTTGCCATGTTATATGTGAAAGACGGCAAACTGAATTTCAGTACAACTACTACATACTTGCCTTACGATGAGGTTGGATGGGCAGGTTCCTGAAACATGACTGATTAACCAGGGCTCATCTATTCGAAACGGTATAATCCCTGTCAGCTGAGAACAATAATGGTTTCATCTGTTCTAGTAATTCGCGTTTAACAGATCCCAGTGGGGAAAGGGAGCCTGTCCGTCCTGTCTATTTATTTTGTCGTCAATACCAATTTTCCAACTCCCGACGATAGGTACCGGTTCGGCTTAGCTGAAGTAGCTTTACACTAAAGTTTGAGCTTGAATGACCTCTGTTCCGGTCGTAAATCCAGTCTTTTAGAAATCACCCCTGCGGTCGGCCTTACTACACAATGACCTCTTCTATCGCATTGTTTATGAAGATCGGCGTTGTATAGTTGCTATGAGCGACAGTTCTGGTATGCTCTTCCTCTTTTAGATCCCCTGACACCCGTATTTGTTTGCCCAACACCGGAAGGAATTGCAATTGGTGGAAATTGATGTAAACCAGGTTGAGAAGGCAATGCTCTGCATCCTGAGGGCTCGTATCCGAGCTTCCCGAAAAGGCCCGCCTGCCCTGCCCTCGTTTTCTTGCTGAGATTGTAGAGTGGCAAGGACTTTACGACCCTTGGCCATGAGATTTTAATGCAGATCCCACCACTTCTTTTGCCAAGAGACCTTGTCTTGAAACACAAACAGCGTCGAGCTTAATCATCGCAACAGCACGATAACTAGTAAGAAAGAACCACCATTATCTGAGGTATGAACGACTTGTCATCCGACTTGTAGGGGAGGGCTGTATTCAGATCACCCCTTTGGTATTAGCAAACTAGGTCTTCGCATCCAAAGGTTCTTGTGTAGAGTGCGCTCATGTCTTAGGCTCTTCGTAGCGTCGAATGTTATTGCATTAGGTCACACGAGTTCAGCTATAAACAGCATAGCATTTACACTTCCACTGCAATTTGCTAAATAGTGCATGATTCCCACGAGTGTAGACCAAGGGGTAGAGATGAGTTGGTTGTCTTGCTATTAACACGAGACGCAAATTGTGGTCAGATTTCCCTTTCCAATAGTAACGCCCCCGGAATGAGGCACCTGACTAACCTTAGAAGGGAGTTTATTCCAAATTGCCTTTCTAGTTAGCCGTTTTTAGACAAGGTGAGCAGCGTGAATGCATAAACTTCCTCCCTCGGGTTGCCCTGCCTGAGGAATCCGAAGCCTGGATCGGAATATCACACCTACCATTTCTGATGCTGGCCGCTACAAGAGGGCGCGGATTTGCAGGATTACCATCTATTCGAGTCGTACTCCTGATAACCTAGTCATCTTTGGTATCTATAAATACTCACTGCCTCCTAATGCCCTTTTCCTGAGCCGTTGATTGACTGACTCCTATTCCTCGAACAGTGAAGTTTCCATCTTTGATTCTCTTATCATTTGAATTTGAGGCGGAGACCCTCAAAACGACTCGCCGGCAGCATGAAGCGTTCATTGATTTCAGTTATAACCCTTTGCACCCCGACCTTTGCAGCAGCGGACCGCGATTCGACAAAGGTAGATTACAGCGGCTACAAGAGCCTCCGCATTACGTTGCCAGAACACGTGGACAATGCTCTGGACCAAGTGAACGAGCTGGCCGCGGCTGTCTTGAATTCAGAGCCTCACGGGGAGGTTGACCTTGTCGTGTCTCCTGACAAATTCGACGCAGTAGTAGAGCTCGCAGCTAGGACAACGGTTCTTGCCGAGGACGTGGGGGCTGCTCTTGCAGCAGAGACCGTATCCACCGTCTATGCCCGTAAGTACTGACATCCTGTCGTTAATCAGTACTATGACAGGCTTTCCAGCTGTGACTAACCTTGCAAATCACCTAGCCCCCAGCGATTCATGGTTCACCACCTATCATAGCTATAAAGACCACGTACAGTTCCTGAAGGATCTCCAGGGCAGTTTCCCAAGTCACTCGGAGGTGATCACCGCAGGCAACTCATTTGAAGGCCGACCCCTGACTGGCATTCACATCTGGGGGAGCGGAGCGAAAGGTTCGAAGCCTGCCGTCCTCTTCCATGGCACTGTTCACGCCCGTGAGTGGATCTCCACTATGGTAGGAAATCCCCTCGGACGGACGCCAGCCCGTAACAAGAATGAGATAGAGTTCCGTGGCAAGTATATATGCTTATGCTTGAGTAGGTTGTTGAGTACATGTCTTATCAGCTTCTAACGAAGTACGCTACCGATGCGGCTGTTAAAGCTATTCTCGACAAGTTTGACTTTTATATCATGCCCGTGGTGAACCCTGACGGTAAGCGAATTCATCATGGCCTTGACTGAGACCTTTTCTCAATCATCCAATTTCAGTGTGAAGTCACTGACGCTTCGTGAAGGGTTTGCCTTCACCCAGTCAAACAACCGCCTCTGGCGCAAAAACCGACAACCTGGGACCAGAGGCTCTTGTGTTGGCACTGATATCAACCGCAACTGGCCATACAAGTGGGAGCTTCCCAACGGTGCTTCTACTGATCCATGCTCCGAGACATTCAAAGGCCGTACCTCCGCCTCCAGCCCCGAGCTCCAAGGTCTGAAGGGGCAGGTGGACGAATTAAGCCGGAAAAACGGAATCAAGTTCTACATCGATTTTCACTCCTACGGCCAATATATCCTTTGGCGTAAGTTTTTCTCATTTCTCGCTTCTCCTTGGCACACAGGTTTTCTACACAATCAACATATAGAGCATAAAGATTTGATGATATGTCCAAGATTTGCTGATGGTTGATCAACAAACTAGCGTACGGGTACGACTGCTCCTTTGTCGCCCCCGATGAAGCCGCGCAGAAGGCTATGGCAAACCGGGGAGCCACAGCAATTCGTGGTGTCTCCGGAACGGCTTACACTGCTGGAAACGCCTGCCGTGCTCTGTACACTACCAGTGGCGACAGTACCGATTACATCCATGGCACTGCTAATGCCACTTACGCCTTCACTATTGAGCTCAGAGATAAAGGGACACACGGTTTCGCTCTTCCTGCAAATCAGATCCAGCCTACCTGTCGAGAGACCTGGCAAGGCGTTCTGACGATGCTCCAAGCTGCTTGAGAGGGAGCACTGAGATGGGCTGAAAATATTAGATAGCTTAAAGAATAAATCTTGTACATCAAGCGGTACGATGCTTGGATAGTAGCTTGAGCTAGTGTTGTGTTGTGATAGATTGTTTCTATAGTTGATCATCTTCGGCTTGTGGGCGAGTTTGGAGTCTGTTTTTTAATCTCACGCCGTCTTATTTCTCTTGAGGAGGCAGTGGCCCTGGCCTAGTGACAAGGTGAATAGAAGTACTGGCAACGAGCTTTCCCGCCTCACCCCGGAAACTCGAGGTCTCCAGCTAATGCTACCAAGCCTTGCACGATAAAGCTCTGTATAAGAGGGGTGGTCTGAATTAAGGTGATGCTTCAAAGCTCGAAGGGCAATTCAATTCCGGGTATACGGCAGGCTATCTACAAAATGATGTTTCTGAAGCTAGTTTCGTGGTAGGTTTCGGAGTTTTAACTATTTTAGAAGTCTTGGAAGGGTCCCGATTGGAGGAATAATGCCCAGGACAGGGAGGTCGAATAGCCACATGATCTGAGCAGCGACAAACTTGACATGGCTCATGAACGGGATTTAGTAACAATACGGAAGTTCACGAATGGTGCAACGGCACATGATGCGGCATTAAACATAGCTGACATCGATCCGATCTCATCACACAAGTACTTTTGTTGGAACTTTTGTAGTTTCTTCCCGTAGCGCTAAGCAGCTCTTAAGTGCACGAGATTTCATTACCGGGATTTTCTGGTGCATTACAGCAGAGCCTGGTGAAGAGTGTTAGCTAGTTTGTAAGCAGTTGGCTGGGTATATCGTATAGCCTGCAGTCACCAGACTGATACGGTTGAGCTTCTGCATTTAGAAGCTAAGGAAATAGGAAAACTCGAGTTGTAAGAGAGGATTACTATCCAAGCAACGGGTAAGGAGCCGATTTATCAAAACAATCCGACTAAAGGGGGATTATATGATAATATAGGAACTCGGAGCTTCAAAGTACCGGATACTCTGATGATGATAAAATGCAAATGATGAAACAGTGAAAATCCTGTTGCATAAGTCGTGATGGCTGCCGACCGATGTTCCCGAACCTGTCTCATCGGTTCTGATGCTCACCCGTCTCCGAGGGTCAAGTCTGAAGCTGCGTATGGGGAATCCGTCATCAATTTTAATTTAATCAGTAAATCTTAGGGTTCTAATAGCTCGGTTGGATGACCCTTGGAGCAAGTCCATATGAAATCGAGGATTCGAGGATCTCGAGAGAGAATAGTCATCTGCTTGGCCCAGACCTGCGTTTGGTTTTGGCGCAATCACCCATCTACGCACAACTCCTATAGTTCTTGACATCGCAAGATATAGCCAGGCCCCTCCTCCGAATCTCCCCCGATATCGAACGTGATAAGGTGTCTGGGGCTTGAGAATACACCTGCCCACGACCCACTACCATGAGGAACTCGCAAATGCCAGACTCTTGGGGCGCCTGAGTGGGAATTTTCATTGTCCAGGAACCGTAGACGGTAGTGTATAAGTCTAGAGTCATACGGTGGTGGCGAAGCTTCTCAAATATCAAGTCGAACTGATCTCGATCCTTGAGGGGAACGGCCCAGCGACTGAACTCAATGTCTTGCGCGTGGAGCAACGGAATCCGGCTGTCGTCGTCGGAAGCTTGGAAGATGGAGCCTTGAGTGACAGCGTATCGCGGCGGCTTCCCTGCTTCGGCTATATATGTTGCCAATTCCGTCATGGCCGCTTTGGAGACGGGACAGACTCGCCATGCCGCCCAGACGGCGAGAGAAGGCCACTCGGAAATTCCGAGAGCAACATTGGGCTGCTCGACTTGTTGAAAGAGTGCCACGCCGCGAGTTTGCGACAGCCTTGCGGGCTGTGCCGGGGAGAGCTGACTGGCGATTGTGGCGTCTTGGGTATCGATGACCTTGTCGATTCTGTCCAGCAAGCCGGATGTTATATTCGGGTTCGTAAAAATGAGGGTTACGAATGAAGACACTGGCATGTTGAGGCTCAAGGTGTAGCGAGCGTGAAATGCGAAAGAGGTGTCAAGAGGATGTTGCGGGGTCAATGAGGCAGAAGAGGGGAAGTTCTCTGCTGCGAGACTTTTTGTTACCGGTATTCTGGTTTATTTGTTGAACGAGATGTCTCAGTGTAATCAAACGGTTCAGCTTTGAGATCACCGATCGGCCTGCGATGTACGATGGTAGCAAGAAATTATGACATGATGTCCAACACTCGACACACGAGAACGAGGGCAAAATACTCCAGCTCAGCAAACCAATGCAGCAATATTCGGAGCAGGCCCTTCGATTGTTGTTTTGCGCCGTGAGGCTTCTGGGGATCTACCAATGAATGGCCGTAACCCTTGAGATGAGAGATGGTCCACCTTAGTAAGGTTGTCTCTTCTCGGTCTCGGCACAGATAAGAAAACACTCATACCATTCGAGTTAGCTCCGTGGCTTTGCAATGGTATTTACGCCCGCAGAGTTCTCCGGAGCGGGCAGCTGATTACTAAAGCAGTCGCTTTCAGCTGCATTTGGTAATCGTGGCGACAATATCTTCTCACCGAGTGCGGGGATGCAACGTGGTTTTCTCAGCCAGCCTCTATTCGCGCCAGACGCCTCAAGCCGCCCGGGGAAAGCAGCCCAATAACGGCCTTCCAAAGCATCCTTGATCATTCCTCTGCAAACGTATACGAGCGGCCTAGTGCCCCCCCCC